>RJWT010020899.1:0-17792 GCA_004365215.1 Cuniculus paca | reverse complement strand
GTCTTTTCTAGCCAGTGCTGGCTATGTATATCTGATGTTGGGTGCCCGTGTCTCTGCACTGAACTGGGGACCAAGCCACCCGGGGTTTGCATGGGAGCAGACTTGGTCAGGCCCTGGGAATCTAAGCTGTTTAGCGATATTGTCTGAAATGCGCGTGGGAGCCGATCTCCAACCAATCAGCTTCCGCGGGTCTGCCCACAACCTGGCGTTGATGCCAGTAGTTAGCAGTCTTGGCCCCCTGGTGACGTAACCTGCCCAACTCCAAGATGGAGCCCAGCCGATCACTCTCTCCTGTGGGGTGGGGGTGGGGTGGAATTCCAAACACTCACCCACTGCCAGCACAGATCTCCACACCTGCAGCTCTCCTTCACTCCTGCGCCTCTCCGCAGAGACCTCCGGGGTCGACCGCAGCTGCGACCATGACCGCAACCATGACCATGTGCGTCTCTAGGCTCAGCAGGTCTTCTGGCAGGGTGAATCCGGCTCCAGGCTGAGGCGCTACTAGCCACCACCTTCTTGTTCATTTAAATTCTTTTTATTCTCTTTGTGGCTTCGAGTCATATTTTAGATTCTTCCTTGGTTCAGGGGACCCAGTTCCTTCCTTCTTGTCCTCTCCATGATGTTATATTCCAGCATCTGAACTGTTTCTCTCAGAGAGACTGTTTACTCTGCTGCTTACTGTTCCACCATCTTTAGCTCCTCCTCAGGCCGAAGTATTTTTATGCTGTGTTCTGGGTGCCAAAGTCAGGGGTCCCTCCGTGCACACGGTGGGCCACAGGGTCCCTGCTCGCTGGCCTGCACCTGTTCCAATCTTATTAGCGTGAAGAAACCAGGCTCATAAGGTAGGAACTGTGGCGAAACACGGACAATGCACCATCTTGGTAAAGGAGAAGAGGCTATGCTTCAGGAACGACTGTTTTGAAAAATGAGACACTATGGTAGCCATTGCTGGTTTCTTGTTGTCTGACTGGAAGGCCTGTAATGCTCTTTTGTTTTATCTGGTTTTATATTACTTTGTTTTGTTTGAGTTTATTGTCTGTAAATGTATGAACAACCATTTCGAAGAAGGCAAGAGACACTAGGGTAACCATTGTTAATCTCCTGTTGTTATGTTTTGAAAACCTGTATTGCTTGCAGTGTTCTGTTTTGAAATGCTATATTACGTTTGACTCTATTCTGTTTTCTTTTGCTTTGTTTTGTTCTATTCTCTTCAAAATAAAAAAAAATGAAGGCACAAACCATTCTTCTTGATGATCTAACACAGATTAGTAGTATAATTATGTCATATATATTATCTTATATATACTAGTATATATTATCTTATGTATATGTATGCTATCATATAGATATATGATATATAATAGATATGATATATAATATATATATTTTATCTTTTCCCTTTTTTTTCTCCTTTCCCCTATCCCAGTTGTTCTTTCCTTTTGAACAGTTTCTTCCTCTTTTGCTTTCACAATAGCTATTGTGTATTTTGGATCTTATTAACTCTATCAGTTTTTGTACACTAGGGAGACAATATGATGTTGACACAGGTGAGTTTAATTTATTTCACTTAAGAGTATGGTCTCAAGTTGCATTCATTTACCTATAACAGCTTCAAGTTTATCCTTCTTTATAGCTGAGTAGTACTCCATTGTATAAAAATACCACATCTTTTTTATCCATTCCTCAGTTGATAGACATTTGATTTGTTTCCAAGATTTACCTATTACAAATTGTGCTTCTATAAATATGTGTGCACATATGTCACTGTGGTATGATGTTTTCATTTCTTCTGGGAAAATTCCCTGAAGGGGAATAGCTGGATTGAATGGGACCTCCAACTCTTGTTTTCTGAGGAATCTCAACACTGATTTCCACAGTGGTTGTACCAGTCTACACTCCCACCAACAGTGGAGAAGGGTTCCTTTTTCCCCACAGCCCTGTCAAATTTGTTATTGGATGATTTCTTGATCCTGGCCATTTTTTCTGGAGTGAGATGGAACTTCAGTGTTGTTTTAATTTGCATTTCTTGAATGACCAGGGATGTTGAACATTTTTTCATATATTTATTTGCCATTTGTATTTCTTCATCTGAAAAGTGTATATTCATCTCAGATGTCCAATTTTGGAATAGGTTTTTAAATTTTGGGGCCTGATCTTTTTCAATTCTTTTTTTTTTTTTTTTGTGCCAAGGATTGAACTCATGACCTCGTACTTGCCAGGCAGGTGCTTATACTACTGAGCTAAAACCCTGGCCTCAATTCTGTATATGTTCTAGATATAAGTCTTTTGTCTGAGGGACAGCTGGCTGAAATATTTTTGCATTCTGTGGGTTTTCTTTCCATTCTGATAGTGATTTCTTTTGATGTGCAAAAACTTGTTAATAAGATGAGATCCCAGTTGTTGATTTTTCAAAGTACTTCCTGTGCGGTTTGCATTTTGTTCATGAACTCTTTGCCTACTCCTATGTCTTCACAATTTCTACCTACCTTGTCTTCCAGATTTAGTGTTTCTGTTTTAATATATAGATCTTTGATCCATTTTGACTTTAGTGCATGGTGATAGACATGGGTCTAGTTTTAGTTTTTGGCATGTGGAAAGCCAGTTTTTCCAGCAACACTTATTAAAGGGGCTATCTTTTTTCCAGTGAATGTGTTTGGCCCCTTTGTCAAAGATAAGGTGACTGAGTGTGTTTGTAGTTGTGTTTGCTTCTTCTAATCTGTTCAACTGATCCTCAGGTCTGTTTTTTTGCCAATAACATGCTGATTTTATCACAGTAACTTTGTAGTATACTTTCAGGTTTGGGATTGTGATGCCTCCTGCCTTACCTTTGTTGCCCGATTACCCTTACCATTCTTGGTCTCTTCTGTTTCCAAATGAATGTTAGGAATCCTTTCTCTAGATCTGTGAGGTAGGCTAATGGTATTTTGATCAGGATTGCATTAAATCTGTATAAATTTTGAGAGTGTGGCTATTTTCACAATGTTGGTTCTTATCCAAGAACAAGGGATATGTCTCCATTTTCTGATACCCTCTTCAATCTCATTTTTTCAGAGTACTGTAATTTTCATTATATAGATCTTTTACATCCTTTTGTAAATTGATTCTGAAGTACTTTATTTTTTTGGATGCTGTTGTGAAAGGTATCAGTTCCCTAATTTCTTTCTCAGTGAGTTTCTTGTTTGTGTACAGGAATGCTATCGATTTTTGAGTGTTCACTTGATATTTGGCTATGCTGCTGAATTTTTTTATTAATTATAGTAGATTTTTGGTGGAATTTTTGGGGTCTTCTATGTAGAGTATCATATCATCTGCACATAATGATAATTTAACTTCTTCCTTTCCTTTTATTTGTCTATCTTGCCTAATTGCTCTGGCTAATGTTTCCAGAACTATATTGAATAGGAGTTTTGATAGTGGACATCCTTGTCTTGTTCCTGATTTTAGAGTGAAAGTTTTCAGTTTTGTCCATTTAGTATGATGTTGGCTGTTGGTTTGTCATAGAAGGGTTTTATCAGCTTGAGGTAGAGAATATCTATTCTGATTTTCTCTAGGGTTTTTTTTTTTGAATCATCAATGAGTGTTGAACTTTATCAAAAGTTTTTTTCTGCATCTGTAGAGATGACCATTTGATTTTTGTCTTTGGTTCTGTTAATATGGTGTATTATATTTATTGATTTGCATATGTTGAACCATCCCTGCATTCCTGGGATGGATCTCACTTGGTCATGGTGTAAACTCTTCTTGATGGGTTGCTGCATTTGTTTGCTAGTATTTTATTTAGAATTTTTGCATCTATGTTCATTAGGAAGATTGAACTGTAGTTCTCCTTGTTGGTTGGGTCTTTCTCCAGTTTTGTATCAGAGTAATACTTGCCTCCAGGAATGAGTTAGGGAGAATTGTTTCCCTTTCAATTTCATTAAAGAGTTTGAGGAGTATTGGCATTAAATCTTCTCTGAATTTCTTGTAGAATTCAGCCCATAAGGACCTGGGCTTTTGTTTGTTGATAAGTTTTTAATTACATTTTCAATTTCAGTAACTGATATTGGGTTATTCAAAATTTTTACATTTTCTTAATTCATCTTTGGTAATTCATACATTTTTAGGAATCTGTCCCTTTCTTCTGTGCTTTCCAGTCTATGTGAGTAAATCTTTTGAAGTGGGTATGGATGATCTTCTGAATTTTCATAGTATCTATAGTGACTTCACTATTTTCATTCTTCATTGCATAAATTTGAGTTTTTTCTTTCCTTTTCTTGATAAGGTTGGCTAGGTGTTCATTAATTAATTTTGCTTATTCTTTCAAAGAACAAACTATTTGATCCATTAATTTTTTGTATTGTTTTCTTAATCTCAATTGTGTTAATTTCTGTTCTGATCTTTAAAATTTTCTCCCTTGTATAAGGTTTGGGTTAATTTGCTCTTCTTTTTCTAGAAACCTGAGGTGCAGCATTAGGTTTTTTATTTGTGCTTGTTATGTTTTCCTGATGTGAGAATACACTGCTATATATTTCCTTCTTAGGATTGCTTTCATCGCATCCCACATGTTCCAGTATGTTTTATATGCATTTTCTTTTGTTTGCAGATAATGTTTAATTTCTTCTTGAATTTCATCTGTGACTTATTGGTTGTTTAGGGTAATGTTATTCAATTTCCATGTTTTTGTGGAGTTTTTGTGGTTTCTTTTGCCATTAATTTCTAATTTCATTGCACTATGGTCTGATAATATGCATGGGATAATTTCAATCCCTTTGCATTTACTTAAGCATCCTCTATAGGCTAATCTATGGTATATTTTAGAGAATGTTTCATGTGCAGCTGAGAAGAATGTGTATTCTGATGCTGTTGGGTTGAACACTCTGTAAACATCTATTAAGTCTATTTGTTCATGTGTTTGATTCAGTTCTGTTATTTCTTTGCTGACTTTCTGTCTAGTTGATCTATCTGTTTGTGACAATGGGGTATTAAGGTCTCTAATTACAACTGTGTTATAGTGAATTTAATTTTTCATGTCTATTGATATTTGTCTTATATAATTGGGTGCTCCCATATTTGGTTCATATATTTTTATGATTGTTATCTGTTCCTCTTGAAATTTTCCTCTAACAAGTATGTAGTGATTTTCTTTATCTCTGTTGGTCATTATTGGTTTAAAGTTCACATTGTCTGCAAACAGAATAGCTACCCCTGCTTTTTTTCTGGGTTCCTATTGCATGGAACATTGTTTTCCATTCTTTGACTTTCAGTCTATGACTTTCTTTTTGAGTTAAATGTGTTTCCTGTATACAGCATATTGTTGGGCCTTATTTCTTGATCCATTCTACCAATCTGTTTCTTTTGATTGGGGAATTGAGATCATTTATATTGATCATTATAACTGATATGTATTGGCTTGTCTTGGTCATGTTATTTTCCTATTGGTTCCTAGCTTTTCCCCTGTGTTTAATTGCTTGCCTTGCCTGGTGGTTTCTTTTTGTTGTTGTTCTGGAAATTTTGATCATTTTTATCTCTAGAATATCTTTCAGTGCACTTTCTAGAGTTGGTTTGGTGATCATGAATTTCTTCAGTTGTTTTTGTCATGGAAGTATCTTTTTTCCCACTAATTTAAAAAAATAATTTTGCAGGATACATCAATGTAGTTTGGAAGTTATTTTCTTTCAGGGCATGAAATACTTCACTCCAAACTCTATGTCATGGTCTTCTGTACTTGTTCTGGATGGGCTGGATGTCTGAGATTGCATTTGCTTTTTTGTCTTGTCATTTTCACCTCTTGGTTCACATTTTGGTCTTTTGAATCTCACTAGTCTCATCTGTTTCTCATGTGCATCTTAGGGTCCTACTGTGTGCCTGGTGTTCACCAGGTGCCAGGTCCCACAGTGTAGGGGAGCAGCCAGATATCTGAATTCCTCCTGCAGGCCCAGTTGGGTGAGTTCTGGATTCTTCCTGGGCTGACTAGCCTGAGTATTGATGTGAACCAACCCTTGGCTTGTATTGTTACTGCTGCTTCAGACTTTTCTAGGCTTCCAGACCCACTTGTTGATGGCATGCACCACAGCCTGGGCCCTACGGTGTCACTGGGGGTCTTGCAGGCCCTTCTGGGGTCCCCTGGTGGAGGAAGGGGTTGCCAGGTCTCTTGCCACTCTGTGGAGATCCTCCAGGTGGAAGAAGGCTCAGCTGAGCTCTTGCCAGCCCTCCAAGGTCCTCCAGGTTTGGGGAGGGATTGCCAACTCTCTTGTAGGCCTGAGCTCCTCAGGGTGTGGGGAGGGATCGCTGGCTGTCTTGCAGGCCTGATGAGCTCCTCCAGGTGGGGAAGAGATCTTTCTCTCTTCTTGAAGGGACTGAGAGGAGTCTTTTTTAGCCTGGAGAAGTACACAAAAAGATTTTATTGTTGCTATTGTCAAGATTTGTTTTTTAACTGAGACTGTGGTACAGCAGGATTAGTATCAATGCAGTGTTTCTGAAATTCCTTTGCTGGGAACTGTAGAGGGAGGTAAACATATTCATTTGACTGTAGAATGCCACTCATTGGTGTGTTCTCCTAGATTAGGAGCTCATATTGGTTGGACTGGCAAGTGAAATGAAACATAAACCCTGTTCTCAAAAAGCATGTACCTCAGAGGGGGAAATGGCAGAAATAGTAAACACCATGACAATGCAGGGCAATCAAGACTTCTGTTGGAAATTTGCTCAGGGCACTGTGAAAGCAGAGAGCAAGGGTGTTTAATTCACTGGAAGGCTTCCAGAAGGGACTGAAGTTAGAGTCATGAAACCAAGAAAAAATTGTTCATAAGGCTTGGAAAGAAAGAGCTTATGGAAAGTCCCAGGAAATCATGACAAACCCTGCAGGTAAAGGAAGACACCTCATGAAACACCTAATGCAAAACCATAAGGGACAGGCTGCCAAGCAGCCCTGACTTCCCTGCAGGGTGGCAGAGGGAAGCCATCCATGGGCTGGGGAGCTCGATGCCCCTGTAGTGAGTGGGCAGAAGTGTGAATGTGTGTGGCAGGAGGGGTAGCCACATGGCTCTCTGAAAGCCCAAGTTGCTGGCAAAGTCTAGAGGTAGCAGAGTGTGTCATTAGAGTTGGACAGCCTAATCTCAAATCCTGGTTCTGTCTCTTAGTTCTGTGTCTTATTGTTCCCCTAGACTGATCACCAATACCACCCTCTGTGTACCAGGCTCTGTGTGATGTATGCGTTGTCATTTAACTCTCCTGAAAACCTCATGAGGGAGTTAAAAAGACTTGATGGGTGAGTAATCGGGCTTGGAGAAACCCTCCTGCAAAGACCCACAGCTGATAGCGAGTGGAGTCAGTGTTTGGACCTGATGTATCTGATTCCTCAGGCCTGCTCTTAGCCACTCCTCCATTCAGCCTTGCGTTTCAGCAGAATGTCAATAACGTACATCCCTTGGGACCTGGGGGTTGTGTGTATGAATTCTGAAGTCACTGTGTATTTTATCACATGTTTGGGTTATTGGAGGATTTACTCCCTTCCCTGTGACCCATAAAAAAGTACTCCAGTTTGAATGCACACCCTGTACACCATACTTTGTATATAAATAATTTCTTGTTTTTCCCTTAAGCCAAAATACAGTGGAGTTTCTTTCTTGGGACCAGGTATAACTGGGCTGTGTTTAAGTTCTGGTAAGGTTGTGGAGCATGTCAAATAGTTTCACACATCCCTTTAGGATATAATCACATTTTAAATGGAAAATAACCCCCAATTTGTGGCCCCAGTGTTGGCCTGTGGTTTAGACAGGACATCAGTAGCAGTCACCTAAGCAGAGTGTACATAGGTCTTCAGGGAGGAATGTAGGGAGAGTTCTCTGGGGTGAGGGCAATGTCCTATGTGAGATGCTGGGGTTTTCCAGTTATTAGAGGTCTGGACCAGAGACTGTGGGCTCCCAAGGGTTAACCCTGCAAGCATGTGCTGCAGGAGTTGGCACTTATTTGGGAGTGCTGTTTCTGTCTTCATAATGATGGAGGGGTAATTTTTGCTAAGAGCTATTAGAGTGCCTGAGCCAGTAATCACTGGAGAGAGTGGTCATAATCATGTTTCCTGCTTCTATCAGGGCTTTGGATTCTGCAAGGCATCAAAGCACTCTGCTGGAGACCTTCCCAAGTGGAGCTCTCAGGAAAAGCCCAGAAACAACTGCTGGGCTTTGCCTAGCTTCCTCTATAGGGTTGGGGCTAGAAAACAAAGTTATTTAAAAACTTGGAGTTGAATTCTATGCATTTTATTATGGTTGACTTGGGGGTTGGAGGGGAGAGAGAGATAGAAGATCCATGCAGGAAAACTACATCTGTCTAGAGATCACATGTCTGGTGGGGTATGAGATGGGTGGACAGTGAGTTCCTTGTGATGCTTGATGAGAGCAGATGAAGGGCTCTGGGTGTTCTGAGGACATAGGTATTATATTAGCAATCTCTTTGCAGTTAGAAAACATAAAACCTCCCTCCCTCTTTTTTCCCTCTTCTATTCCTCTTTCTCCCTCTCCTGTTTCTCTTTCTCCTCCCCTCTTCATTGTTTTGTTAAGAATTTATTGAGTGGCACAGTGCTCTCCTGATATAAGCAAGCAGGCCTGCACTGGACGCATCATTCTTCACCCAGTGTCTTACATACTTTTCTCTCATTGTTGGGATAAAATACCCAAAATTAAGGAAGGAAAGGTTGATTTAGCTCACAGTTTGTGATGATTTCAGTCCATAATCAGCTGGCTCCAAGGTAGGGTGGCATGGTGAGGGGCAATAATTCATGGCACAGAAGACAGCAAAAGCAACAAGAACAAAGAGGGCGGAGAAAAGGCCTTTTTTCCTCCCTTATATTGTATCAGGCTCTCTGTCCTCAGGTGGGTGGAGCACTCACACCATGTCTATGGTCTCCTTTTCCACAGGCTCAGGATGTTTACAAAGTGAGGACCCTGTCCCCCTGCTAAGTCACTTAGTTACACTTCTAAATGTCTCAAGTTGACACAATGAACAACATTATAGAGCGGTAAGGGCATGTCCTCTATACGCTAGAATGTAGTACTGCTGAGTTACTTAGTTAAGATTTTAGACTTCTCAAGTTGACACAATGTATCAACTATTATGCTTTGACTTAAGTAAATGCATCACACTCCACCCAGACTTGAGTAAATAGGCCTGTACTGGATGAGCCCCCATCCCCAAGCGCAAGTGGGCTCATGTTAGATGTGTGGCCCCAAGGGTGTGACCATCCACTAACTCCAAGCTGGCTCTACATTTTGTTTCCTCTTGGCATGGAGCAGCAGAGAAGAGGACTAATTAACCAGCTGTTCCTGGATGAGGACAATGCCAAATTAGAGAAGGGGCCAACCAGGCCCTATAATTGTCAACATGAAGTTCAAGAGTCCACTTGAACCCCTATTCCATGGCCTATATCCAGCAGAGTAGCATTCCCTATCTACCAACATGAACAAGTACACACCTGGACTTGGACGGTATTCGTAGTCCGAGGTGAATGGACAGAGAGGCCTCTGATACAAAGATGGCAGCTCAAAAACTCATAGGTCTTGAATCTAGGCATAGAAAATTGTCACTGGCTGGATCCCAAAGCTGTAGATCTGGGGGAAAAAACTCACTCATTTAAAAACACAAAATCTTTTTCTTTGACTCAATCTCTTACTGATTTTTCTATTTGTTATTATTTTTATATTTCCTTCATTGTTTACCCCGTCTTTTAGTTTCTTGTCTTCCATTTCTTCTTTTCCCCTTTCAATATTTTTCTCTTCTATCTTATCTTTTATTTTCTGCATTTTGCTCTTTATCTTTTTTCCCTTTTCTTACTCATTCTTACTCATGACTATTCTCTAATGCTACTGATTTCATTTTACTCCTATGTGGGACCTTCTGTCTCACTTTTATTTGCTCCTTCTCATACTACAGTGATTATTATTTTCAAATTTCGCTTTCTTAATTCTCTGGTTCTCCACTCCCTCTACTTTTATTAGGATAACTACTAAGTTTTATGAATCTCTAGATAGCTAATTAACTCTATACTATTGCTGTTCTATTGTTCATAGATGTGAAGTTGTTTCATTTAGTAGCTATTTACTGTAGGTCAATATTTAGTTTGCTTAGTGTTCATACTATAATTATAGCTCTACTATGATTAAGGGTGGTACATGATTGGTGCTTAGGATTTGTCAATATTCAGTTTGTGTTTGATGCTATAATTGATGCTGATTTTATTATGATAGCCAAGATGACATAATTGTCATTATTAACTTGTTTTCTTGGACTGCTGTCTTAGTTACTTTTCTCTCATTGCTGAGACAAAATACCAAACACCCAAAGTTAAAGGAGGCAAGGTTTATTTAGTTCAGTCTGTAGAGGTTTCAGTCCATAATTGGCTGGCTCCAAGGCAGGATGGCCCATGGCAGAAGGACAACCATCCATGGCAGTGGAAGCTAGCAAAAGCAACAACAGAGAAAGATGGGGACAAGCATCTTTTTGTTCCTTGTACTGTATGCAGGCTCTCTACTCTGGAGCAGATGTAGCACTCACACCCTTAATTCCAGCATTAGATCATGAATCAATCACAAGCTCTAGATTTATCTACCTCCAAAAATCCCATCACTCCATGAACACATGAGGCTTTGTGGGGGACATTCAGACACAAACCATAACAGATGCCAATGTCTGGATTTCCTTGAGGTCATTAGCAATACTGTGGCCCATTCTTTTTTTTTATTTTAAATAGAATAGAACAAAACCAAAGCAAGACAGAACAGAGTCAAACACAGCATAGCATTTCAGAAGAGAACACTGCAAGCAATACAGGTCTTCAAAACATAACAACAGGAGATTAACAATGGCTACCCTAGTGTCTCTTGTTTTCTTCAAAATGGTTGTTCATACATTCACACACAATAAACTCAAAGAAAACAAAATAATATGAAACCAGATAAAACAAAAGAGTGAAAGTATTACAGGCCTTCAAATCAGACAATAAGAAATCAACAATGGCTACCCCAATGTCCTTTGTTTTCTTCAAAAAAGCTGTTCATATCTTCTCACGTATTGCAATCAAATAGTAGAAAACAGACCCAAACCAATCAAATCAAAGAATAAAAGCATTACTGGACTTCAGAACCTTTCCCCCATATTTATCAGGGATTTTGTATCTTATTGAGTTTTTCAGTTTCTTACACTAGGGAGATGATGTGGTGTTTACACATGTGAGTTTGGTTTATTTCACTTATGAGTATGGTCTCAAGTCGCATTCATTTACCTATAAAAGCCTTAGTGTGATCATTCTTTATAGCTGAATAGTACTCCATTGTATAAAAGCACCACATCTTTTTTATCCATTCCTCAATTGATGGGCATTTGGGTTGTTTCCAAGATTTGGCTATTACAAATTGTGCTGCTATAAACATGGATGCACATATATCACTGTGGTAAGATGATTGCAGTTCTTCTGGGAATATGCCCAGAAGCGGAATAGCTGGGTCAAATGGAACTTCCAGTCCTAGCTTTTTGAGAAAGCTCCAGACTGACCTCCACAGTGGTTGAACTGGTCTGCACTCCCACCAACGGTGGAAAAGGGTTCCTTTTTCCCCACAGTCTTTCCAGCATTTGTTGTTGGTGGTTTTCTTGATCCTGGCCATTCTTTCTGGAGTTAGATGGAATCTCAGAGTTGTTTTAATTTGTATTTCTCTAATGACCAATGATGCTGAACATTTTTTCATGTATTTATTTGCCATTCGTATTTGCTCAGCTGAGAAGTGTGTTTTCATCTCAGATGCCCATTTTTAGATTGGGTCTTTGAATTTTGAGGACCTGATTTTTAAAAATTCCTTATATGTTCTAGATAGAAGACCTTTGTCTGAAGGACAATTGACTAAGATTTTTTCCAAATTTGTGGGTTTTCTTTTCACTCTGTTGGAGATTTCTTTTGATGTGCAAAAACTTTTTAACAAGGCAAAATACCAGTTGTTGATTCTGGGAAGTGTTTCCCATGCAGTTTGACTTTTGTTCATGAATTCTCCACCTACCCCTATGTCTTCAAGATTTCTACATACTTTGTTTTCCAGCAGATTTAGTGTTTCTGTTTTAATATTTAGATCTTTGATCCATTTTGACTTTAGTGCTTCATGTGTAGTTTTAGTTTTTGACATATGGTGATAGATTTGGGTCTAGTTTTAGTTTTTTGACATATGGAAAGTCTGCTATCTTTCTTCCAGTGAACATGTTTGGCCCCTTTGTCAAAGATAAGGTAGCTGAGTGTGTTTGTAGTTGGTGTTGTATCTTCTAATCTATTCTATTGATCCTCAGGTCTGTTTTGATTCCAGTACCATGCTGATTTGATTACAGTAGCTTTGTAGTATAATTTCAAGTCTGGGATTGTGATTGTGGCCCATTCTTAGAGAACGGGGTACTGGGCCAAATATGCTGTAACCTCCCATCCCAAGTGAACAGAGATGGGTGGATCTTGGGACAGACGCAGATGCCAGTAGTTACTTATGCCCAGAAGACAACACCGGAAAGTAGATACAAGTTAAAAAATGGTTCCATACTAGAAACAAATTTTTTACTACAATCAGCCCACAAGCCTTGAAGCAAAAACGAACAAACAAACAAAAATTAGAAATGTGAGATGAGCCAGCAAAATTTTTCCCAAAACTCTCAACTTCCTCAGAGCTGATCTATGGGAAATTGAAGGGGAGGAAACCACAGAACATGAAATAAGTAAACAGATATTGGGCCAAGTAAACAAAAACAAGCAGTGAGACTACAGAAGAGAATAAAAAATACTAGCAGAGCTAAACAAAACAATGCAAAACATGAATAGCCAGCATAGAAAAGAACTGGAGTCCATAAAAAGGTTTCAAAGAGAAATTCAGCACATTGAAATTCTGTTAGAAGTATGGGCAGCAGAAGTGACCAATATGAGGACAGAGTAGCAGAGCTAAATGATATGTTTTCTATGTTTTTATTTTGGCCCATTAGGTTGGCTGCTAAATTGTTTTTATAATGTTTAACTTGATAAATACTTATGAAGGTAATAAATCTGATGTTGACAAAAAGGAAAAAAAGTTTAAGAAAAGAACTACAAGACAGGGCTGTTGGCAGTGACCAGTTAAAGAGAGATACTTTAAAAACAACATGAGAACATGAAAAATGGACACAACAGCTCCTAGATGACACATAGAAAACTAAGATTACTTGGAATCAGTGAAAAATCAGAAAACAGCGCAAATGGCATAAAAAGCCTGTTTACGGAAATAATAGCAAAAGACTTTTCAAATAAGGGAAAAATTAACATAGAGATAAGTTAGACATATAGAAACTCAAATAGCTGTGATCAGAATAGAACCTCTCTATGACATACATCGTTATCAAAATCTTGGAAGTCCAACACGAGAATAGACTTTTAAGAGTGGTCAGAGAAAAGTAATGAATCACTCTTAAAGGTAAATCCGTTAGAATTACAGCAGACTTCTCAACACAAACCTTAAAGGCCAGAAGAGCTTGGGGTGAAGTGTTTCAAGCCCTTAAAGAAAACAATTTCCAATCCAGGTGGATCTATCTTGCAAAACTATCTTTCAAAACTCATGGAGAAATAAGGTATTTTCATGATAAAAAGCACCTAAAGAAATTCAAGATCACCAAAAGAGCATTCCAAAGAATTCTCAAGGGTATCCTAGTAAGAGACGATGATGTTAACAATGTAAAAAGGTCTAATAGAATGAATACACCATATAGGGTAAGCAGTTAAGTGGAAAAGAAAGATAGGGAATTGGCAACAGGAAATTGAGGCAATGACAGGAATAAATAATTAGCAGTAATAACTCTCAATGTGAATGGTCTTAATTCTTCAATCAAAAGATACAGACTGAAAGAATGCATCAAGAAACAAAATCCAATGGTATACTGTGTACAAGAAACACATTTTACCCCTCAAAAAAACTCATATAGGATAGAACACAATATCCCATATAATAGGAACATGAGAAAAAACAGTATAAGCTGCCCTATATTCTGACAAAGTGGTCTTCAAGCCAAGATTGATCAAAAGTGGCATAGAAGTTCACTAGATATTGGTTAAAGACACAATCTAACTGAAACAGATAACAATTATTAACATATATTCACTGAAGAACAGCACACTCAACTTCATAAAATAAGTACTATGGGGCATAAAAGTCCAGGTGCATATTAACACAGTTTTAGTGGGGAAACTTCATACTCCACTGTCACAAATAGACACATTGACTAGACAAGAAAACCAACAAAGATACTTAATAGATACCTACAGAGTGTTCCACCTGATGACGACGACAACAACAACAACAACAACAGCAACAACAACATACACATTGTTCCCAGCAGAATATGGAACTTTCTCCAAAACAGACCACATACTAGCCAATAAAGCAAAATTAAGTAAAAGGAAAATAATTGAAATTATCCCATGCATATTCTTAGACAATAACACAATGAAACTAGAAATCAACAACAAAACACAAAAGTTATGCAAATGCATAGAAACTAAACAATATATTCTTTAATAAATACTGAGTTGCAGAACAAATCAAGGAAGAAATAAGACAGTTTCTAGAACTAAATGATAATGCCATTACAATATTTCAGAACTTACATGACACAATGAAAGTGATAAGAGGGAAGTTTATATCTGTAAATGCACACATCAAAAAACAGAGTTGGCCCAAGTAAATAACCTAATGATGCATCTCAAGATCCTAGAAAAACAAGAACAGTCCAAACCCAAAATTAGTACAAGGAAGGAAATTATAAAGATCATAGCAGAAATCAATGAAAACTGAGACTCCCTCAAACAATACAAAGAAACAGTGAATTGAAGAGTTGGCTCTTTGAAAGAATAATAGATTGAATAACAGAAAGAAAAATAGACAAACCTTAATTCAATCTGAGAGGGGGGAGGGGAGGAGGGGAGAAGAGAGGACCAAAATCAATGCAATTAAAAATGAAAAAGATTAAATTCCAATGAACATTGCTGAAATAAAAGATTATTAACAACTACTTCACAAACCTATATACCAATAAAATGGAGAATATGGTTCAACATACACATATGAATAAATTTAATACATCACACAAATAGAAGCAAGGAGAAAAATCACACAATTATCATCTTAGATACAGAAAAAATTTAAAACAAAATCCATTATTTTTTCATTTTAAAAACACTGAAGAAAATAGGTATAGAAGGACCCTATCTCAACCTGAAAAAGTAATTTATGACAACCCACTGTCAACCTCATATTAAACGAAAAACAAACCAACCCAAAAATTTTCTCTCTAAAATCAGGAACAAGACAAAAATGTCTGCTATTATCATGCCTGTTCAATATAGTACTTAAAACATTAGTAAAAGCAATTAGGGAATAAAAAGAAATAAAAGGGATATGTATAGAAAAGAAAGAAGTTGAATTATTTTTATTTGCAGATGACATGATCTTCTACATAGAAGACCAAAAATATCAACCCAAAAATTCTTAGAATTAATAATCAAATTCAATAATATAGCAGGGTACAAAATCAACACAAAGAACGCAATAGCGTTTTAATTCATTAAATGTGAATCTACTGAGAAAGAAATTAGGAAAAAGTACCAGTACCAAGAAAAATTAAATACTTCACTAAGGAAATGAAAGACCTGTATAACAAAAGCTACAGTACTCTTGTAGAGGAGATCAAAGAGGACATCAGAAAACGGAAAGATATTCCCTGTTCCTGTATGTGCAGAACCAATATAGTAAAATGGCTATACTTTCAAAATTGGTAAGAGATTTAACACAATCTCAATCAAATTACCAAGAATATCCTTCACAGAATGGGAGAAAACAATCCTAAACTTCGTATGGAACCAGAAGAGACTCAGAGTAGCAAATGCAATCTTTGGTAACAAAAGCAAAATGGGAGGCATAAAAGTCTTGGAAATGAAGTTACATTACAAAGCTACAGTGATACAAAGAGCATTATAATGGCACAAAAACAGACATAAGGATAAATGGAACAGAAGCAACCCAAAACAAATTTAACTATTTGAAGTTTGACAAATGTTTTGGTTACTTTTCTCTCGTTGCTGAGACAAACACCTGACACCCAAAATTAGGGAAGAGAAGGTTTATTTAACTTACAGTTTCTGTGGATTTTAGTCCATAATCAGCTGACTCCAAGGCAGGATGGCATGGCACTGGGGCAACACTTCAAGGCAGCAGCCACAGCAAAAGAGGGCAGCTGTTCATGGCGGCTGCAAGCGGCAAGAGCAAACCACGCCAAAAAGGAAAGTATGCCCCCATTCCGACCTTACATTGTATGTCGGCTCCACCCCTGAGTGGGTGCAGAATTCAGATCGCCAATCCCAGTGCTAGACAATGAGTCAATCACAAACGCTAGATTCAGCCACTTCCATGACTACATGAGGATTGGGGGTGCCATCTATATATAAACTGTAACAACAAAGAAGCTAAAAACCTACACTGGAAGAAAGATTGCCTCTTTAATAAACGGTGTTGGGAAAACTCAATCCACATGTTAAAGTTTAAATCTTGATTCATATTTCTCACCATGTACTAAACTAAAATAAAAATGGATCAAAGAAATAAATGTTAAAGACAGAAACACTTATGCTGGAAAAGAAAGTAGGTAAAACTCTTGAAGTCACAGGCATAGATAGGCAAGGACTTTCTAAACAAAACCCTGATCGCACAAGAAATAGTACAAGAATCAACAACTGGGATTATATCAAATAAAAAAGCTTCTGCACAGCAAAAGAAGCAACCAACAGAGTGAAAAGAACCTACAGAATGAAAAAAAAAGTTAGCAGCTATTCCTCAGATGGAGGACTAATACCTAGAATATATAAAGAATTGAAAAAAAACTAGACTTTCTAAAATAAAAAACCCAATCAAAATATAGGCAACTTAAATGAACACACACTTGTTGAGGAAGAAATACAACTTATCAATAAATACATGAAAAAATGTTCAACATCTGTGGCCATTAGAGAAATGCACATGAAAACAACACTGAGAGTCTATTTTACCACAGAAAGAATGGCCATCACTAAGAAGTCAAATAATAACACATGCTGGCAAGGCTGTGGGGGAAAACGAACCCTTCTACATTGTCAGTAGGAATGTAAACTAACACAGCCTCTATGGAAATCAGTATGGAGATTCCTCAAAAAATTGAAGCTAGAAATTTCATTTGACCCAACTATTTCCCTTCTAGGTATTTTCCTGAAAGAGTTAAAGACATCGTATCACAGTAATACATGCATACCCATGTTTTTAGCAGTACAATTCATAATAGCTAAATCTTTGAACTGCCTATATGTTCTTCAACAGATGAATGGGTAAAGAAAATGTGGTATTGGGCCAGGGATTTAGTTCAGCACCATAAGTGCTTGCCTGGCAAGTGAGAGGTTGTGAGTTTGATCCTTGGTACCCGAAAAGAAAAAAAAAAAAAAAGAAAAGAAAAAAGAAAACATGTATTTATACACCATGGAGTATTACTATACAGTAAATAAGGGTAAATTTGAGTAGTTTGTAGGATAATGGATACATCTTGAGAGGATAATGATAAGTGAAGTGAATCAGACACATAATTAAATATAACATTGTTTTTCTTATATGAGGAATTCAAGTTGTAAGTAAAGAGCAAAATAAATGACAGATGGTAGGGTGCAGGGGGTTAATTCTCTCCAATGGGAAGGGCATCAAGAAATGGAGGGTGGGGAGAGGGCAAGGAGGAAAAGGGACTGAAAAAAATTAAGATGT
>RJWT010020898.1:5326-17893 GCA_004365215.1 Cuniculus paca | reverse complement strand
CATTGTTCTGATTAGTTTCCTTTTATTCTGATTTGTTTGATTTTATTATACTTGAGGGCATGGAAAGCTATTTTAAAGATAACAAAATATATAATTGCAACCATCGAGGGTGTCCAATTATCTTGTTTAGAAACCCTGTATGGCTTTCATTGTTTGTTTTGATTGATTTTACTCTATTCTGTGTGGTTTGATTGTAATATGTCTGAAGGTGTAGGCAACTATTCTGAAGATAACAAATATTATGGTAGCCAGTGCTGTTTTGCTAATATCTTGAAATTCTGTATTGCTTACATTGTTTTGCTTTATTTTGTTTTGTTATGTTTTGTTTTGTTTCTACTGTTTTAGTTTATTGTATTTTGTTTGATTTTACTTATCCCTGATGATATGGGCAGGTATACTTCAGATAACAAGAGGCATTATGGTAGCCTTATCAATTGCTTTTTACCCTGTTTAAAAGTCATGTACCATGTTCATTGCCTTGTTTTGATTGACTTTACTCTGTTTTGTTTTGTTTGGTTGTATTCTTTTCAAAATAAAAAAAAATTTCATTACTGAAAGACAAATTTATTCTTACAAAAACAAAGAGGAGAGGAAATAAATAATAAGAACTCTAAATAGATGTAAGATTTAGTTCTATTACCTATTGTTATGGTTTAAAATATCTCAAGTTGAGGGAAAAGTCTTTTACTACAGTTCCTATTTATAATTAGATCTCTTCCATACCAGAATGGAATAAAATTAAGAATGCCTACCATTCTTCAGCATCTACATTTACTAAGACATTCAAAAGAATATTCAGACGTTTATGACAAGTTTTATCCTATAAAAATGTGTCAAAAAAGTACTGTTTGAATGGAGGTAAAAAAAGATAGGATCTGTGAAAATACTTGAACTGTAATATTTAAACATTTCAGTATGAAAATGGATTCTGGAATTGCTTCCACTTTTCATATTTGGCTGTGAGGTTATCATTTTCCTCCATATCTATACAAGGAAATGTTTTAAAATTAGAAACAAATTTATAATGCAGTTATTTGAAAGTGTTAATAGTGTCAAAATTATTAATGACACAATGCAACTTTGAAAAATATTTGAAAAATTCTGTGAAAAACTAAAAATAAGAATATAGAAAAATTTTATAGAAAAAAAGTATCACAGTATATGAAACAGGATAAGTCAAAGAAAGTAAAGCACCATGGGGAAATTACTCAGTTTATGTTTATTTTAATATCCAGATAACCGAAATTCATTTTGCTTTACTCTGAATATATGTATTAAAGGTTTTCTTCATGCCCTCCTTTTACTCAAAGTGATCTATTTAAATGCTGAATTATACAGTCACCCTAACTATAAACATGTTCATACCTCAGTCATGTTAAGTCTCTGAAGTTCAGATAATAGTTTCATTAATTCATTGATTAACTATTTACATATGCAGCAAATATTTGTTTAATCTTATCCATGAGGTACCTTTTTCTAGAGTCTTAGAATATACTTTTTAACAAAACAAGGTTGCGTGGCCTTATTTGGATGGTGATTGTTCATAAACAAAAGACATAATAAACATATACACTGTATCATATATTAGGAAGGCATAATTACTTTTCAAAATAAAAACTAATATTCAGTGAGAAGTTGACATTAGGACAAAGAGTTGAAGGAATTCAGGAAGTTAACCATTGATTTGGGAGAGAACAACTCAGAGAAAAGGAAGTAACTCAAGTGCAGCAAAAGGCAGGTTTGAAAAGCAACCAGGAGGTCAGGGCAGCTGGAGAATATTGCAGAGGTGGTAAGGCAGTTAGTGTGAAGAGCAAGAGAAAGAGTAGCTGGATAGAGAGGTAGCTATTGATACAGATGGGACAATTAAAAAATCCCCTAAACATTTTCGACTAAGCACTAGCAGAAAGAAATTGTATCAGATTGAATATTGTATATTTATTATCATTTTCTAGCTTTTTATAATTAAATATCAGATATGCCATTTCTCTTCTGTTTGGGGGGAAGAAACTTCAAGTTTTATTTCTTTAAATTTCTTTAACTCTTTGCTCTGTCATTTAGGATTGCATTCTAAATTAAAAGAGCTCTTTGAAGTTTTCCTTTCTCATGGAATTCTTAAGAATAAAATTTAATTCAACTGCTTTCTCCTTTACCTGCTCTTAGAGACTTTAAGAAAGCATTGATCTTTTAAATAAATGAATTTTCTAAATATTAGGTCATTTGACTGTAAATCATGTAGGTCTTACCATAAGCAGTGGACTTTTTAAAGAAATGAATATCAAGCTTCATCTACAGAATATTGTCTTAAGAATGAGAACTCCTGAAACCAAAATCTTTGTCAGAACTACTTATTAATAATATTATCTTCTGAAAATAACATACTGTCTCAACTTCACCTTCTACAAATGCAAATAATAAGATCCACAGCACAACATTATTGTGAGTTTTTAATGTGTGAAAATTTGATCAACTTTTAAAAAATATATAAATCCTAGCAAATATTATTATTGTCAAAGATTGCATGAAGGTATGATATATTAAAAGCACTTTTCAAATGTCTTCCTTAAAAGTCTTATTTTTCCCTCAGAATTCTTAATACCATCATTTCAAAACATCTTATAAATAAATTCTTTAAAGGATAATTGAAACAAGAGATACAAGCTAAATGTGTTGTTTCAGCACTTCTCAAAGTTGAATGGATATGGCAGTCACGTGGATGTCTTTTCAGAATACAGATTATGATTCATTGAAATGGACACACACTTGGATTCTGCATTACTAACTGGATCTCAGATGATACAGCTGTTACTTGTCTTCCAAACACACTAGGTACTCAAGTTGCTTACTAGTCTCCACATGAAAGACATTTAACTTCCTAAACATTAACTCTGGCATTTCATTATATTTATGACTTAGCAAATAATGAGCACAGCAGTTGTGTTATTGTAAACACTGAATACAAGGTTGACAAAAAAGGACCTAAGAAAATAAAGTCCATTTTTACACATATGAAAATAAATAAATTAAAAAGGAAGGAAGCAATGCAATGCAAGAGAAAATCTTTGGTCTCTGCTTCATTAATGTAAAAATCTGAGAGATCTCAAGGAAGCTGGTAACCCATGCTGTCTTGTTGGTTCAATTTTAGAATTTTAAGGACTCTTTTGACCTCAAGTATGAAAATAAATAAAACTATTGGGATGCAAAGATATTAGTAGTGATAAGTCTGTGTATTCATGATGACTATATAAATACAGACTATATTATTTCTCACTGTATAATTACAATCTTTGTTATCATAACAGTTGTTCCCACCATTTGTATCCATAAATCATGTAATATAATTGTAAAATTGTTGAACAAATTCCTAAACATATTCAGGATACTGCTGGTGAATATTTACCTGAATTTTCTGTTTGATTTGGTAAAACATATGTTCATTATTAACTTTTGTAAAGATGAATAGATTCATGGAATATAGAAACATTGTTCAGAAAACTTACTCAAGATAGCAAAGAAAAAAGATAAAATAATTGAAAAATAATTAACTGAGTTGAATGTTTAGAAATTACAAAGTTCAGATTTGACAATTTTTGCCACTTTGTGTTTGCTTTGTAATCAGAGTGAAAATACGCTTGTGTTCTCTGTTAAAGAACCTTAATCTACACTAGATATTGATTAAACATTCACCAAAGCCACAAAGTTTCATCAAGTTTCATTCTACTTATGCTTTAAGGCAAATCAAAGATTTTTTGACAATTCTTTAATAGGAGTTTTGGTGGAAACAGCAAACTAAAACGAACAAAACAGAAACAAGTTTTCTATGGCTCAACTGCTAGAGCTGAAGCTTGAAACGTAAGTGCCAGTTAATGATGTCAGCTTGACCAGATAAGGAGGCTCCAAGAATGGTGATTGGCTCTTAGCAGTATGGTAGTCTTCAGTGGAAATCCACTGATGTTCATAGCTGCATGTGCTGTTAGATGAGGCTCAGTTGGAGGAGGTGAGTCCCTGAGGACATAATTTTGGAGGATTTTCACTCCCTAACCCTTTCTCCCTTTTCTGCTTCATGGTCACCATAAGGTAAGCAGTTTTGCTCTACTACAGTGACTTGTGCCATGATGCTTCTGCCTTGCAGTCAGCTGATTGGATCAAAACTTCTGAAACAATGAGCCAAATAAGCGATGTTCTCTTTTAACTTGTGTATGTCAGGCACTTTGTCCCAACATTGGGGAAGTGGGCCAGTACAACATGTAACCTTAGAATTGGTGTCTTAGATGGAAACCCTTCTATATACCACAAACAGACCCTAACAGACATTTTTAGCTATATAGAAAATGGGGTACCATGTTCTCAAAGCATGAGCATTATGTGACACATCACATATTCTATAGTGAGTGGCAGATTTGTCATTCTGTGTAGTGTTATGAGCACAGTATTCATTTTTGTTTATCCAGTAGCTAGCACAGTATCTGACATGGTTTCTATGTTCAACAGTTATTTAACAAACGGAAATAAATGATCCATGACATTTTTTAATTTTCCTCTTGATATAACCTTTGGAAGAAATAGTAAATATAAAAGGGCATCCAAGTATATACATCTGCTTTTATTCAGTTCATTTTCTTTTGGGGAAAATATATTTGGACCTAAGTCACACGCAAATATCAGACTTACCAGGTCATTAGTGAGAAGTTCAACTCTCCACTTTTATTTGCCCTTGCAAACAGAATCTGGGAGCATGCAGTACATTCTGGTAACAAATGGGAATTTGGTCAACCAGCGATCTTTGCATTAGCATTCTAATAACCAGAGGCCAGCATGCCATTGTGCTGTGTCAGAGCTAATTTATGAAACTAGGTCTAAACGCTCATTAAAGTGGTCACAATTCAGTGACTGCCCAGTAAAATTAGTCTACAGTTTCATTCTCATAACAGTGAATATTTTAACATACTATTAAGGACATTTTTCAAGTGTTAAAACTAGCTTTGATTCTGGGAAGGGAAAAACAAAGAGTAAAAAGTCATTTACTTTGCAATAGAAAATTGGTTTCACTTTCAGCTTTTGGCTCAAAATCCTTTGGATATTCATATTTTAGAACACAGGGTGGAATGTACTTGGCATTTTCAGATTTTTTTTTCTTGGTGTAAACGCACTGCTATGTAGCTTCAGCTAACCACAGGGTTATTACCTTGCCAAGAAATCTCAGACAGCTCAGTTGTTAGTAGATGGAGCTTCTCTTCTTGCTACCAGGCAAATCTCTCTGCAACATTCTTTAACCGTGTATCCTATCTCATGATGAAAACACTTCGAGGAACTCGAGGTGCATTGTGTTACAGACTGCTATCCACAGCCAACTGGGTTTAAGTTCCGTAGAAGGTGTGACATCCAAAATCTGTCCAAGATCAATGAGATACAATAGGGACTGTTCTAGACTGTGAATCAGTTCAAGTCTGCTGCTGACTCTCAGTTGGATAATAGTTGCCTACCACCCACCCCATACAGGATGTCTCTTCTCTTGTTAGTTCAATGCTTGGCACGTGGGCTGTGCTCAATAATAACAATCGTGGTAGTGAACTGCACTAATGATATTAGAGGCATTTAATGTCTTAATATTTAACCACCGTGTTCATGAACTAGGAAGACTGATTCCTGCTCTGCTTGTTTTACAGGGTTGTTTCAAGATTCTAAACTAATAACAACTACAAAACATTTTTTAATGATATGGTACTTATATTTGGGTAACGTATGGTTATATCCAGTCACTTGTCAAACATAACATACTATTTTCTTTATGTCCTGAATTTTTATTCAATGGAACAATAATGAATCCCTAAATCTTCCAAATGTGTACAATAAAAGACTGAATGACTTTTTCTCACAGTCTATGTGCCATGGCTGAATTATTTAGACTTCTTTTTTAAACCTGGAGGGCAGGGAAAGAATCTAAGAATAAAGACTTTCCTTTTAAATAATTTTTTCAGAAAAATACTGCTTTTAATATTTTCTACATTTAGAAGACAACACTGATAATTTAGATGCCCTGTTACCCTGAGTTAGACATCACTTTCTCATTAAGTTTATATTGAGAAAATACCAGAAGACAGCTGGAATCACCACTGGTAGAATTATTGGCATATTGTAGCATACATAATTTGAAAGATTAACACTTAAATTGAGATGTTTCAGATCAAATCCTTGGCAAAGAAAGGTTAAATATTTTTCTAAGTATTTCAGGATACCTTATAAACCACATTCTAGAAGAGCTCTGATGTGCTGGATGTTAAAAGGTGTGCTGTCATAAACATTCTGTATTCGGGTATACATGAGAGCACATTGAGTTAAACATGGATTAATATATTCCTTTTGGGGTAGGGTTTTTAATCTACTAATATGTAGTGTTTATATCCAGAAAAATATACTACAGTGTTTTTACCAAACTATTTCTACCTTGATAAATTTAACAACCTACATTTTAACTTCTTGTGAAACATTACTCAAACAAACATCAGTTTAAGAAATATTTCGGCAAAAATTGTTTGTGTAGCCACTCCAGGAGTTATACAAGGATATGCTTTCTGGCTTGTATAAATTTAGTTGACATAAAAAATGATCAATCAAACAATGACAGCACAAGCTGTTCTTTTTGATGAACATACAGAGATTAGTAGTACAGTTATCTATCTTGCACACATATACATACATACAGTTATATGTGTATACCTACATATTTATGCCTAGATCTTGTAACCTGAACAACTACTTCTAAGATAACAATATGCAATGTATTAATTAGTGTTGATTTCTTACTGTTTTTTTGAAATTCTATATTATTTCTATCCTTTTTTCTGTTTTGCTTTTTAAAATAAAAAAGTGGAAAAAATTTAATTGACAATAGAATCATTGAGCACCTACTTAGTAAACAACCCAGAAGGATGCTGAAGAGTGTATGAAGTTGAGTGAAATCATGATTACTGTTTAGATGTTCAAACTCACCAATGTACAAAAATATTTGGTAGTCAGTGCAAATGGAAATGTCATCATAAAGCAAGATAGGTAGAAATTGTAAGAATCACATCTATTTGAGTGTATGATAGGAAACATCTTTCCAAGAGTCAAAAGCATAAAATAATAGAATGTTGTTGATGCTGTCTTTAGTAGTTCATTACCAAGGATTGGTCAAATGAACATATTTCCATGTGGCAGTTTTGTTTCTGCTGATTTTCGCTTCATATAATACCTGTACATTTTTGCCTCAATTCAGTTGCCTCGTCAAAATATGTTGAGGTCATTCATTTTTCTCAGTTTTGTAACTTTACAGTTATTTTACCTTGATACAATGGTATTGCTTATTTAGTTTCAAAATGAAGGAAAAAGAATTGGCCAAATTTTTTATAATAGTAAATTTTTAAAAATTAACTCATTGCAAAAAGATGTAGTTGGGATCCAACTGGATATTTTTTGATTTTTCAGTCTCAGGTTTAATACAAGAAGAATAATTTAGTAGCATATTACTCATGCTAATTTGAAATATTAAAACAGTATTAAAATCAAAACTAAGATCAAAATAGAGATGAGCATGTTCTATGACTCTTATTAAGTGCTTACAGAAGCCTCACAGTATTATGTGACAAAATACCCCTTCATTTATGTGAAGTTGTGCAGCCTCCACTCATCTCTAGCTACAGGAAAAGCTTAAGACTTTTACATTTTCTCCCTGTGCCAGGAGATAGGGGCAGGGAGTTTCTCTGCACAGGTGTAATGCATAGTAAATTTAAATGGAAACAGACTTCACCAACAGACTTGTTTAAAATGGTGCTTACCTGGTTTTACCAACCCTCACCACAGGAATATTCTAGCCAGATAATGGAGTCCACTAGGCCTGCTATATAGGTGCCTTCATAGGTGATTCTGTTCCCTAGCTGGAGATTGAACTGGGATTTTAAGAATATACCCAAATCATTTGATCAGAAAGATTAAACCAAATCTTTTCCTGAGGATAATATAGAGTTCTGAGTACTAGTAGTGTTCGGTATAAATCTGTAAATTCAGGAACTCAAAAAGTAATCCCTACTCATTTTTTTCTGTATCTGGAAAGTGGGAGAAAACTGAATCTTGGTTGTTCTTCCTGCTGTCTCATGAGTGCCCAGACAATCAGGGCATGAAGGCTGTGGAGATCTTTGTCACTGGCCACAGAGTTCCTACTATACATGCCCTTCACACTGCCCCTTGAAGGCCAGCAGCTCTCCAGGCAAGCAAATCTGAACCTTGGCTTGAATTGTTCTGAGGACACAATTAAATCTTGTATTTTTAAAATTCGGTATGAAGGGAAGTTTGGTTTATTCAGACACTGCAAAGCCTTTTGTCTACTGCAATTACCTAAGTTTGCTGCCCTTCGTCCCCCATCCTGCCTTTCCCACCCATCCCTCTGAGCTTTAAAGAATCACAAACCACACAGCATCACAGTGAAAAATACATAAATATGCATATTTAAGAATTAATTTCCATTTGAACACCATTCAGTGTTCAAAAGGGACAAAGGATTTTCTTAGGCATTTTTAATACCTTGAAAAAAGGCTGATGTCTGGAAATACTGAGTTTATTAGCCTGTCATGAAAGGTTTTCTGTTGCGTGAATTTGCTATCAAAGCCATAAGTGCATCTTCAAAGCCACTGAAAACACATAATAAAAAATGAAATGTTGCTAAAATATTTTTATTGACAAGCTTGTCTTAAGTTTATTTACATATGAGAATAATTTTATATTTTTGCTTTGTAAGTCATTGGATATAAGCTGGAAATACATAGTTTATCTCATGATAGTTTTAAAGACAGGTACCCTGTACCATTATTACAGAGTTTATAAAAATAATAAAAGTATATATATTTTTAGTTACTATTTTGTTCCAATAATATGACATCTAAAAGATTTAGACAGCCTTGATCTTAGCTATGACTTATTCTAAATCATACAAGAGTTATTTTCTTTATGATTCATTTTCAGATCTATCCTGTATTCAGAACCCTGAATTGCACCCACTCCAAATCAAATTTTAAATTCTAATTGGGGTTTCTGATGATCTTCTCATACGCAGTATTCCACTCCCAAGGTGTGCTTTTTCCCCACTGGATATATACGCGAGCTCACAGTCCTGCTGTTATATCTTGTTCACCAAAGCGTGCTACCTCTTGCCTGAATATTTATTAACATGCAGTTTATCATTTTATTTCTTTTAAAATGTTTACTTATTGATTGCTTGAAATAAAATTTATGAAATATATGTTATAAAGAATAATATAGACCCATATTCTCTCTACCTAATTTAAGAAACAGTACTTTACAATTCAATTTTAAAGTCTCTTGAGTCCTCCCAAATCCCACATCTTATCTACCCTTTTAGATATAATCCTCAAATAAATCGATTACCTAATCTTTTTTCTTTAATTTGATTACATATGTTTTATTCCTTCATAATGTTTACATTGTGTTCAGATTTAATTTTCAAAAAAGATTTATACTACCACTTGTTTCTTATGACATTTTATTTGTTTAGTGTTATGTTCTTAAGGTTCATCAGGGTGTCAGTGGTGCTCATTAAGGTTCAAATTCTCTTATCTCTTTCTCTTTTTGCCTGTCTAGATACCTATGTTTTTTTCCAGTAATCTATGTTTCCACTGCACAACAATGAATACCTTGCTACATATCTGTGAAAAGTGTATGCAATAATTTTATTAGATGAACATACCTCCTGTATTTCTTAATTTTTTTGACTTTGGTTTGCTGTTTTGTTTTGTTTGAGACAAAATCTTGTTGTGTAGTTTAGCCTGACCTTGAACTCACCATGTAGCCCAATGTGTCCTTAAACTCACAGCAATCCTCCTGCATTGACCTCCTGACTGAGTGCTGGTACATCCTACATCTATTAAAAACTGCCAAATGTTTTCCCAGAATAATCTTAATCTGTACTCACACATATAATGTATACACGGTCCAACTGCTCCAAAATCTCATCAACAGTCTATGTTGTAAAACTTTGTAAATTGTCGTAAATTGAATGAGTTTTAATTGAATCTCATGCTTTTTTTGCCTTTTTTTTTTTGGTACCTGGATTTGAACTCAGAACCTTGTGCTTGGCGGGTAACTGAGCTATGCCCAGTTCTCAATCTCTTTTTGCCTGCTTTTTGATTACTAATTATGTTGAGCACCTTTCCAAGTGTTTACTATCATTATGATTCCTTTCCTTAAAAGCTCACTTACTAGTCTTTGATTTCATTTTCCATTTAGTGTTTTGGCTCTTTTTATGGGTGGTTTAAGATTTTTTTTTTGCTGTACTCTGATCTCATAAATGTATTCTATTTTATTGCCTCCTAAAAGTTTATATTTTTGCCTCACATATTTAAATTAGCAATTGATTTTTAGGATATAGTGCAAGATGGAGGTCCAGTTTCATGTTTGTCCTTTTAAATAATCACTTTTTATAACATTAAAAAGACTGTCCCTCATTGATCTAATGTTTTTAAGTTTTGTACATTCGCTTAAGATCAATGTATATGACATTCAATGCATATGATGTTATATACTTAGATATCTTCTTACCTATCTCAGAGATTTAATCATATTTTCAGTTTGTGAAGGCAAAAGCTGTGCTCCCATCTCTTGCTGACCACCACAGAATTTCATAGCCTCAACACTCAGTTTGCTTCCTACAGTTTTCAGTTAAATGTGGTATACTTTATGATTACACCTTTATGGCTTCCTTTTTAACATAAGTGGAAATTACATCATGAGAATATGTCCTCTTATAGACCAAGTTATAGTCCATGCAAATGTTCATGTATGTTGATAAATTTCTTGACCAAAAATGGGAATCAGTAGGTTATATCATTTTTTTGTTTTTATTAAGTATCCTGATTCCCCTTACCTCACTCAAGTTTTTTTCCATAGTACTCATCATTTTCTAATGCAGTAATATTTTTCTTATTTATTATTCTGCTTATTGTATACCTCCTTCAAATAGCACATAAGCACTACAACAGCTGAGATCAAATTTGTTTTTTTTAATTAGTATATAATGTATTTATAGTATATAATGACTACATTCATGGTGGGGTGTAGGTATATGTACAAAACGTCTTAATTCCTTTTATTCTCCTTTTTCTCTTTGCCTCCCCCCATCTTAAGATGCTATTCCCATTTACCAGAGATCTATCTTCCTATTTCCTATTGTCTGTATTTTCTTTTGCCCTTTCAAATCTGTTTTTGTATGACCTATCCCTAACAGTGTCTTTTGCAAAGTAGGTGCTCAATAAACATATGTCAAATGAATCAATGGCATCCAATATTTTCAAAACAAATGACAAAAAGAAAAAAAAACTATAAGATTTAATTTGCACAAAAGAGTTAACTTTTAATCAATGCTATTTTCTTTTATGCTTTCAGATATCAACATGGCAGGAGAACCCAAACCATACAGACCAAAACCTGGAAACAAGAGACCCCTTTCTGCACTTTACAGGTAAGAAAATAAGCACTTTTTTTACTACATGCAGTAGTGAAGTTTCTTGTAATTTGTAAGGAATATGATGGGAAAGATATCACCTATTTTAAATAACAACTTTTACTGGCATAAAGTATGAGAAAATGTTGTCAGTCAACATAGTATAGAAATACCACGCAGTAGTGACAGGAATCTCAGATGCCTATCGTTCTCGATTCTGTTTAGATAACCATTCATTCAAGATAATTCTCTAATAAAATCTAAAATGAAAATCTCTAGCGATCCTACCTGACAAATGGAAAGATCAGTGTTGTTGACTATCAAGTACAAGCCATGTACTGTAGTTGTTTTACATATGTTGTTTAATTTTCATAAAAATCCTGTCACCTGAGATTGAGTGTTCTGGTGATTTTCTCAAAGTCTTACCACTAGTTTATGATGGTACCAATACTCAAACCTGTGCTTGCAGATGCCATATCCCAAATTCTTTCCACTCAATCACTCGGCATCTTCTATCACAAATTACATGTTTCTTTTATGCCTGCTTCTCCAAAATGATGAATATGGTTATTTTCTCCTGCAGAGATTCCTTTAGCCATTCTTAAAGTACTCAGTTCTGCATCAATTTAATAATGTTTTTGCCATTTTCATGCCTCTGTTTATTACAGTCCTTACCTATATACTGAATTCCAGGTGGATAAAGTAAATTAGATATAGCCTCTTTGTTGTTCTGTAAGTACTCCTATCAAGTTAAATAAAATTGGATTGATCAGGGGAAAAAAAGAGTGTACTGATATAGCTTTCAGTTCTTTAAAACAGCACTCTGGTGAAAAAAATCATGTTCTACTGTTAAACTATATGTCCCACTTTTTGCCACTGGTTTTATACTGTCAGTGCTGACTTTGCATCTGTCCCTGTAAAATTCGCTTTTGTTAGATTTAGCCAATTGTTCTGGGCTATTGAGATCTCCTATCATCCAATTTATTGGTTGCTCTCAGAGATACATATCATCATTCCATCAGTATCCAGAGCCAAAGAGCTAATGGAAGTGTTAAGCTAGTCTTTCTGGTTTACTGATA
>RJWT010020897.1:0-17791 GCA_004365215.1 Cuniculus paca | reverse complement strand
TTCTCTCTTCCCATGATCTGAATTCCATCTATTTCAAAGCCTGTGTAAGCCCCTTCCTAAAGTAGGCCCTCAGATATTTATAGAGTGCCTAAAAATAATTTCTAAAATCCACGATGGATATTCAGAATGACAGCTCCTCCAAGCTGGCAATGAGAGCGCCAGCACTGAGCACCACTCTGAAGTTCACTACTCCATTTAGGATGGGTTGCCATTCATACCAACGTGCCAAGGATGGTCTTAGTTTCCTGCTGTTTTATAGCTATTTATAATTTCCACTTTCAATCTCAAAAGCATCTTGACTTAGATGACACATTATATGATCATTCTACCCATAAGGCATTTTGGCCTGTGGTAAGGGCAGAATCCAGAAAGAAAATCCAGCCCATGTCCCAGTCGGCCACATAGCTAAGGTTCATTCTCTCCCCCTGCATAGTCGCCCTGCTCTCCATGGCCACCTCCTACACAACAAATATCCTTTGAATGTCACAGGGAAGGTTCAAATATTTTGATCATGCACAGCTCCAGATAAGTGAACTGAAGCTGAATGCAAGTCAGCCATTCTTTAGAAGAAGGAAAAAATAGCATTTAGTGAATGTAACTATGACCCTGTCCAGCAGTTTAAGAACAAAAGAGAGTTCTCTAAAAGGAAAAGAGGATTCAGGGAGTTCATATAGGAACAGAAGTAATCAAAACAGTATGTAAGTTCATTTATACTATAATTACCTTTTTACTATTTTCTGAGTACAATGATAAAGTAACATACAATACCATTTTCAATTTTTCTGAATAATAAATACATATTACCTTCATGATCATTTAGCATTCAAAATGTGATGCCTTCTGATATTCATAGTGCCTAATGTACATTAAATTGACTAACCGCTGCATAAATGTTTTAAAACCTACATTAATTTTCACAGCTGACTGGTTGAAATGATCAGTTTCATAAATGAATGTCAGTGGTATCTCAACAGTAATAACTTTTTATAGCAAAGTAAGATTTTACTCTATAAGTAATGAGTAAAATTATTAAATGTAATCTTATGTTTCATTACTGGCAGCCTGTCATAAAAAAGGAATTAAGGGTACAAATTTTCATTTATTTTTATAAAGTAGAAGAGCAGTTCACTCATTTGTAGTGAGACCTACTCAGTCTAATCTCTTTTGAGGGTAGTTTTAATTACGTTACCTCATTCAACATGGGGGGTTCAGAGTTCTTGTTCCAAACTCTTCCCACCCTAAATTCCTCAACGTTAAAAGAATCTGGGGAAATGTTAAGTTCAACTAATGAAACTATAAAAGATGAAAACTATCAGGTGAATATCTTAGGCATAGGATCACTCAAGTGTTTTAAAAGGATTTCATGAGACTATTTAGGTTAGAATTTCAAATGTGGCCCAAGTTAGTAGTTACTGAAAAGGATTAATTTTTGTTGCTGTTTCAAAGATTTATATGAAAATATCAATTACACTGGAATTATTAATGATTCTGTAATTGTTATGGGCTAACACCTTAGACAGGAGGGCTGTAACATTTGATAAAAAGTGAAAGTGTCCAGATGAATTATAGAAAAGCTTAATATTGGTGAACAAATAACATTTTTCATTTACTGTTTTCCAGTTGTCACGTCCCTATTTCAGAAGGCAAGAATGACATAATTTCATATTCACCAAAAGAGAAAGCATTGCAATTTGGTATTCAGTTGTTTCTGTGTTTTATGTAAATATTAAAAGTCTCATCTATCTTCCAGTGTCCCCCTTGTGTGAGTATAAACGTGTCGGAGGCTGAACATTCTATAACGCTCCACAGGTACAGCCACACACTGGCATTATCAAATGGTTCTCTTTGCAATAAAGAGTTTACCACGAAGGTCAGTATTCAGTTTAGTTCCTGAAGAGATAATTAACAAGTGGAAATTTCTTTAATAGAAGAGGAAGCTTCTAGGAAAACTAGTTTTTGTATAATCTTTGTCTGCATAAGCAAAAAAAGCAATACAAAACCCTAAAGATACACAAAAAACAACTGTTTACCTACATGGTTAATCTGGTTATCATCCCATGTAATTAATATTTTTGACTCCATAAAAAAGAGAACTAGCCATTTTTTAAGAAGTATATTTTGATTATTCATCATCTGGTAATACATATTCAAATCTCATTCTCATCAATTTTAATAACTTAAAATACCCTTAAACTTGTTTTTAGTGATTAGTAAATTCATATTAAACATGTGTTCTGATTCTATTGTCATACTTTTACCACTATTGTATACTTAGTAAATATTTATTAGTTTAATTTTTTGCATTTATAGGGCTTTAGAGTCAATAGTTGATTCAGAACAAAACAATTTAAAGGTTTTCTTCTCACAATTTTCTGACAATCCCATGTCTTTGTGTATCAGATTATCTAGCTATATAATTTTAGATTTTGAGCTATATTTTCTTTTCACTTCATATTTTTTCTGATATCTATTACTGCTAGTGAAAAATTTGTGTTTAGTTCATTTTTGTCATTTCTTTGTAGGTGATCATTTTTTCCTCGACATTTTACTTAGCTCTTAATAGTTTATCTTTGGTGGTGTGCAGTCTTACCAAAATGTGCTTATATGTAAATTTGTTTTATTCTATTTTTCATTCAACATGCTGGGAGATCATGTCTTTCTTCAATATTTGAGCATATCCTGCCATTAGATAGCATATACATGCAGAAATCATCATGTTCTTAACCTATGTTATACTTTCATGTCTTGCTGCTATTGTTTTTATAATGCCCTGAGGCATACAATTACCTGTTTAAAAATGAATTCTAAATTCCTTTTTAATTTTTAAAATGAAATTATATAGATACCAAATTCTTTTATTCTCTCTTTCTCTCTCTCTCTCTCTCTCTATTTTTCTTTGAGACAAGGTCTTACTACACAGCTCAGGCTGGCCTTGAGCTCACTTTGTAGCCCAGGCTGGTCTTGAACTCACAACAATCCTTCTGCCTCAGCCTCCTGAGTGCTGGGATTACAACCCTTTCTTTCTTACATATTTATTGTTTCTTCAATGATAACTAATGTTAATCTAAGTGTGTGTGTATGTGTATGCATATGTGTGTGTGTGGGGGGGGTGTTGTTTCCTTTAAGAAAATATTTCTGTCCTCCTGACCTGAATACCAGTGGTTCTACATTGCATTCTACAAGTCAACAAAAGAAAAGTCTTATCTCTTTTTCACAAGATGGTCTTTCAAACACATGAAGGTAGCTGTTGGGAGCTACCGTATCCCAACCGATGAATAAATTTATTTTTACACTTTCCTATATAGTTCATAATAAAAATGTGTGTGCTACAAAAATTGAGACCTGAAAGTTATATCATGAGGAATCAGGTAAACTGAAATCCTAATTCCATTAGTTTATAGATTTGAAACTTATAAACAAGCTATTTGACTTTGCTTAGCCTTGGTTATCTCATTGTAAATGCAGACAATGAAAACCAAGTCACAAATCAATAGGAGAGTCAGGAAGTCACATTACTAAAATGTTACCCCTTGAGAAATTTTCTTTAAGTCCCCTAAATAGTGGTTCACTCAGTCTGTGACTCCATTGCATACGTACATATACCTTACGATGCTTGTAACAGTGTATTTTTAAAATTTCATTAGTACGTTTGCAGAACATAATGTTTACATTCCTTGTACAGAGTTGCAACATGTACATAGCACATTTTCATTCCTTTTTTCATTCTTTTTTCTACTCTTCCTTTCCTTCCATCTCTTGATCTCCTTCCCATTTGAAAACGATCTATTATTGCCCTACTTCCTATTATCTATCTTTTATTTTGTTCTTTATTTATAATTTGAGTTTCTCAAATAAGAGACACCATACTGTTTTAATTTGCATTTCTCTAGTGATCATCAATGATGAGTATTTCTTCATGTATTTATTGGGCATTAGTATTTATTCTTCTGATAACACTGTATTTTAAATAGTTTGTGATCTCTTCAATGGCATAAACTGTGTTTTGGATTTAATGAACTTAATACAGTGCCTAACATGTAGTATCAAGCATCAAAAATGGTACTGAAGGGGAAAAAAAAGTAAAAATCATCTTTTAAATTGAAAAGCACTACCACTAGTCATTATTTATAGACGTTTAAAAACTTTCAACAGTTTGGTTTATTCAGTGCTTTAATGAGATGGAATATATGAGGCTTGTGGTGTTACCTAACAAGTCCTAAATGTATCAGGACAAAATCAAAACATTAACATCTTCCTACTTTGGTGCACAACACACACTAATTGTAACCTTATTATCTACTGATTCTCCCACATCCTAAAACCTTGCATTTCAAAGTCTTTCCTCCAGTCACCTCCTTCCAGAGAACACTCTATAGCTTTCCTGTCTTTTACTTCCACATTTATTGAAGATTAATCAACATGTGCTATCACTTCTGGGTTCCTAGCAGGCTTCTGATTACTGCAACCTGCTTCTAGCACTCCTATTTAGTGACACAAAGGACACCATTTTACTCCACTGGTTTTCCATCCCTGTTTTTTCTCTCCATTTGGAAACTTTAATAATCTCATCTTTTAGCTTATAGCAGAATAAAGCAGTCAAAATTTCTCATGCACAGAGAGTATTATGGAAGAATTAGAGAGGACCAGAAAACTAAAAAGACTTCAGTGTCAGAACAAGAAGACATGGGGTACACAAAAGAAGATTCAGAGATCAATGGGAAACAGATCCTTCAGCAGACATAATGGAGTTAGGGTCATATTTCAATTCTAGACAGGGTGACCACACACTTCAGAGGTGCCCACTGAAACGGGACATTGGCAGAATATTCTGCTCCCACATTCTGTATCACAACACTACTTAAGAGCTCCAAAGTTTGGGTAATACAGAGAAGAAGGGAGAGGAAGGAAATCCTAAATAATCAATATAAATCTGAAACAACCAAAACATCCTAAAATCACTGCATAATCCTGAAATGAACCAGAATAATCTGTCCAATTAATGGACCTTAGTTCAGCAAAAGAAAAAGCAAGAACGCCCTGTTTGTTGCGTGTCTGTGTTTTATAACTAGAAAATATATGCCTTCTCTACCTTTTCCCCTTCTGTCCCTGGTAGTTCTTTCTCAATCTCCTTTCCTAACTCCTACTTTTTTTTTCATTCAATCAATACTGTTATTCTCAAAAGTTTTGTCTTTCTGATCTTTCTCCATACCAGGTAAATCTCCTTGAGCAATTTCCATTCCCATGGCTTCAAGTGCTAGACTGATATAAGCAGTCTTTAAATATACATCACCAGGTCCAATCTCTTCGCCAAACAAACATTTCTCCTTGCTACTCCACAACTTCAACAACTACAGGGGTGGGCTGAACTGTATCACCTAAAATTCCATTATTTTGAAGTCTTAGCCCCCAGTATCTCTCAATGTGACTGAATTTGGAGATACAGTCTTTGAAGTAGTAATCAGGTTAAAATTAGATCAGGGTAGGTCCTAATATGACTAATATCTTTATAAGAATAGGAAATTTGGGCCCAGACACACAGAAAAGAAAGAACATTTCAAGACACAAGGAAAAGGCAGACCTTTACAACTTAGGGAGAGAGACTGAAGAAAAAGCCAATCCTTTGGACACCATGGACTTAGACTTCAAGCCTGCAAATTCTGAGAAAATAAATTTTTGTTGTTGAAACCCCCCAAGTTTGTGGTGATTTATTATAGAAGCCCTAGCAAACTAATACAGTAGCTTTAAAAATGAAGTTCAGACTTTACACACAAGCGCTTCCTGTCTCACACTGCTTCTCTCCAACCTGGCCTCCCACACTTCCCTGTGAGCCAGTACACACTGTGCAGTCTATTAGCACAACAGTGTCTTTGCACAGGCAAGTGATTCACTTGAAATGATTGTCCACTGGTTTTTTATTTTAACACCTCCATGTTCTTCAAAGCATGTTTTTTGTTTGTTTGTTTGTTTTGTTGTTTTGTTGTGTTGTGTTTTGTTTTTGGTACCGGGAATCAAACTCAAGACCTTGTGCTTGCCAGGCAGGCGCTTATGCCATGGAGCTAGATCCCTGACCCATTCAAAGCATGTTTTCAAGCAATTCCTCTGAGAATAATTTTAACTTGTATTATGTGTTGTCTAAACAGCAAACACAGTCACTACACTAGGCCTCAGGGACAGATTGAAACATAACCCATTTAATTTTTTTTATGCCTTCTTCTCATAGCATCTTGAGCATTTCCACATCTACTTATTACAAGAATGTTATTATCCTTTCCTATCTGAAGGCCTTACTTTTAAAAAGAAACAATCCTTCTTAAGCATCAATTATGTGCTTCTAGCATGAAGCATCTATTACGCTAAGCATTGTCTATGAATTTGAATGGCTGAACGATGACAGAAGAAGATTTTTCAACAATGAATATCTTAAATTCAATTGAACTAATTGAAGACTAACTGGATTAAAAAGGGTAGAAAAGATGATTCAGCAGATCTGGATAAAAACAAGGAATCACATGTATAAGCACTCTCCCCGGAGTCTCTATTCAGCAGCTTTGAGAACCTGGCAAAATTACTTGACTTCTCTGCACTTAGCATTTTTCATCAGTGTCCTGTACTTGTTTTGAACATTAATTGATGTATTCCAGGTGATATGTTTAGCATAGCATCAGACATGCATTTACGAACAAGTAAGTGTTGGTGGTAGTGATTTTTATTAGGTTGCAATTGCTGCAAGAGAGACTTGAAGCTCATGTAGCTCATCAGATGATTTTGAGAAGGAATCTGTCAGAGAAAAAATGATCATGAGAACTTGTCCAAGGTGTTCAAACCATGGTCAGTGGAAAGCAGAGTGTTTTCCCAACTTTTTCCAAGTAATCTGACATATTGTACTCATTAAATGTCTCTTGACTACACCAATCTATTCCAGATGATGTTGAGAACAATTCACAGATAGGTTACATATGTGATCAAGATTATATATTCTCATCTTGAGGAACAACATACACTTCTGTCCTCACTTTCCCACTGATGATCTCATTTTCACTTGCTTTTTTAATGTCCAGATGATTTTGACTCTTAAATTTCTACTACACAACTATCGCAACATTCTCTTTTACTGTACGGTTAGTTTTGAGGAGAGGATTTTTTTAAAAAACCTTGATATTACTCCTCATTGGCAGCAGTTTTGCCAGATTTTTCTCTATGATACACTTGATGTAATACATTTGTAACCTAATAAAAAGGGGAAAAGGAGCTGGTATTAAAATTCAGATCTTCGGGTTCATCAGTCATGGAGTTAAAACAAAATATGTACCAAGCACTGTGCTAAGCTCTCTCTATGTAATGATGAACAAAAATGGTTCTTGAATTACTCAAACTTAGGTTCAATGGTACAGTGAGGTATAAAACAGCAAGCAAACAAATAAATTCAAACTTTGCTAAGTGCCATGAAGACTTCAGAACTTTCTAGTATAAACACTGACTTAATTTAACAAAGACATTTCCATGACAAAAACATCAAAGTTTTCGTCAATGTCAAATTTATTTTTGGCATGATAGATTTTTTTAAAGGCAAAAATAAGCAGTAAAGCCAATGGACTCAAATATTAAAAATCGGTGACTCTGAGTAAAGGATATATAAATGTTACCTATACGATCTGTGAAGGTTTTTTGTTGCTTTCCTTTTTTTAAATAAAAATTTGGAGTAGGGAGATCTTGTTCTTATTGAACTTCATGAACAACGCACACAAAATTTCATGAAAGAAATTCCAACAATTAATAGTTTTCAAAAAGATAATATAAGGGCTGGGGATCTAGCTCAGCGGCCTAAGCGCCTGCCCGGCAAGCGCAAGGTCGTGAGTTCAATCCCCGGTGCCTCAAAAAAAAAAAAGAATATATCTCTGAAATATAAATAGTGATGATTTCATCCAACAAATGGAAATGCAAAGCTATGCTACAACTAATTACACCAGTGAAAATTCATTATGAGCATTCACAGAAGGTTCCCTTGGGGAAGCAATGGCTGCAGATAGCCTCATCATGGCTCCATAGATATTCAGGGACCCAACATCCTGTGTGTAGGAGCCTTTGGTTTGTTTCTAGCAGGATATGTTGAAAGCTCTTCACCACATGGATTTCAAGAAGCAAACTGATGGGGAGAAAACTCTCCAAAGCACTCTAAAGCAGCCATGTTGAGGATTCGCTCAGGTTCAAAGGGGAAGCCGTGAAAAAGTGCACATCTGTCCGTACTACACAGTGGGTTTACCCCTCCCCCAGCCGCCTCCTTTACCTTTTACTATTATTTAAAACCCATCCTTGTCACTAATTCACCAATTGGCCTTGCTCCATAGGCATAGGCTCCCTTCTATCTGTAGGAAGATACAGTGTACGACCCTGTGGTCCTTGGACAGCCTTAAAAAGAAAGTACAGAGATTTTCAGTGCTGACTATACATTAAAATCAACTAGGAAACTTCATAAAAACATGGATGCTTGGTAACTAACTAAATCGCATTCTGATTTAATAGGTATGGGGAGAGTTATCTATATTTGTAGAAAGCTCTTTAGGTAAATCTAGTGAGGGGCTAGTGATAAGATCCACTGACACAGGTGTAAGCAGATTCAATTCAGTTCCCTTACTGGCACAAATACAACCTGAGCCCAGTGACATCCTCAATCACTACAACTATAAGATTTAGATACAGGGGGCCAGGGATACAGCTTAGTGGCACAGCACCTGCCTCATAAGCGTGAGGTCATGAGTTTGACTCTGGGTACCAAAAATAGAAATTTAGATACAGTTTGGAGATATGTAATCAAGATAAAATTAGGTCAATAGTATGAACCCTAATTTAATGACTAGTGTCTTTATAAGAAAGGGAAATTTGGACACAGATATGCATAAAAGGAAGATGATATGAAAAGACATAGGGAAAAGATGCCCATTTACAAATCAAGCATCCTGGAATGAAGTATTCCTCACAGTCCTTGGAAGGCACCAACCCTACCAATAACTTGATACTGCACTTCCAGCTTCCAAAACTATGGGACAATAAATTTCTGTTGTTTTAACCACCTAATATGTGGTACTATTACATTAGCTTCCCCCAAAAACAAATAGACTATTCTTTTATGTCACAATATTTATCATAATTTATAATTAAATAGGTATTCATTTGATTAATGTTTCCCTCTTTCACTAGATGATAATCCTCAAAATACCAGAAACTGTATCTGTTTTTATTAATGTATTTACCATTATCCCCCAACTATTGCTCAGTACTACACCAGAAGAGGTTGAGAACTCACTAAAAGTAGAAAGGAAATTACACTATCAAGAACCAGTGTTAAGTGGTCTAGAACAGGTAGAAGCAAACTACAGACCTCAGCTTAATCAGGCCTACATTCTGCTTTCATACAACATGTGTGCTAAGAATGATTTTCACATTTTTAAGTTATTTTTAAAAGAAAAATATCTCATGACATGAGAACATGTTAAATTTAAGTTTTATGGTTTGTAAATAAAGTTTCATTGGAACACAGTCACGCTGTACAGATGCATTCATTCTACAAAGGAGTGTTCCTTAATTGTGACAGAGACCACATCGCCTGAAATATTTATTATCTGGTCATTTACAGAAAAAGAAGTCTGCTAAACACTGGTCTAGAAAATACTTTATAAGCCTTGTGAACCACCCAGGGGTGCACAACTGGGAGGGGACACAGTGTTATCGGCACACATCTCAGCACGTTTGCTATATGGAATATCATTATGATACAAACTCACCAACACATTTCACTTTTTCTCAACCCAAAGCTCAGAACAGACTACCAAGTACTCTTCTCCCTGAGGGCACGCAGCTCTGATTTTATTAGTAAGCTTCATAAACAAAAGAATTTATGAATTAAAATTTTTCAATTTACATGCAATTCTTACTGAATGCATGTGTTTTGATAAATGAAAGAGTTTAAACATAAATGCAGTAGGTGTATCATTACAGATACTTAGTCACATTTGCCTGCCCAAAGTTAATATTATAGTATTACAAAAGCCAATTTTTAGCTATGGATCTACATAGTAAATATGGGTGACTGAGATCATATTCACGCAGAGAAGCACTATTTACCTTTGATGGAGGAACAAACTGAACACATTCCAGCCACATGGTTAAAAAGAATTTTCCACATATTGCACAGTTTTTTCCTTCAGATATTATGCTCCTGACCTCTGGATATTGTTCTATGGCATGCATTAGAAAAGGATTCCTTTCAGCTAGCTGATTCATGACAAATCTTGATGTTATTTCCTAAATTAAAAAAGAATATTGTTTCTAAAATTATTTTTGAAATCTTACCTTTCATTGTTTTCCATTTTACTCATACAAATTTTTGTCTTCTTCCTTACTCAGTTAAACTAAGATTCTAATATAGATGGATAGATAAATAGATAGATTGAATATACATATATATATATAATTATTCTGTGAATGGTTGGCATTGTAAATAAATTTTTCATTAATTTAAGAAAGTAATTTCCACTGTAACATATTTATGTTTCTTGGATATAAGAATTCAAATCATAATAAATTTGCATTAACTATTTTTAAAATTAGATATAGTTTAAGTTCAACTTTGGTACATTTCATTACAATAGACTAAGACTGTACAAACATTCAAATTGGACTCAAAAAATTAAATCTGTCATGTTCACTAAGGTCTAAGTCCAATATATTTAAATTGGCTCACAAACCAGTAGAATCTGGGTTGCCTGGGAAGCTTATCAGGAACACAGAATCCCAGGTGCACTCCATCACTGAATTAAAATCTCAAAAAGGCCCTCAAGTAATCCATCTGCATGCACATGTAGTTTGAGTATGGCTGGTCTAAATGATTAGCTGCCTTTAGTACCTGATAAACTCCACCTTAACTGAAGAGCAATAAATTCAACTTGAATTAGATCTAGCCACATCGATGTTCAGAAAATTGACTTTGTGTAATAATATATTATAATACTAAATAACAAAAAGGATATTGAGGAAAAAGAACTACCTTTTACCAGGACCATCATTTTGAAGTTTCAATATTATATATATATATAATAAATTTGCATTAACTATTTTTAAAATTAGATATAGTTTAAGTTCAACTTTGGTACAGAATTCAACTTTGGTATTAGAATATTAGGATATTTGGTACAAAGTTCAACTTTGGTATTAGAATATTAGGATACATATATATTAAAATTAAGTCTTTACTGACTAAGCAAAGAAAACAAACATTTGCCTCACTCCCTAAATGCCTCCCATTGTTGATGCCAGTAGCATGGAAGTCCTATATAAATGTTCCACAAATACTGCTTGAAATTTTAATAGTGTATGGGGATAGTTTATTTTATTTCCTGGCCAAAGTAAAAAATTTATCTCCCAGTACCATTAAAATAGTTCACATGAGGCTCTGATCAGAATTTTAGGGATTTACACACATACAGACAGACGGGCAGCCATAAACTTTCACTTATTCATGCCAATTAAAATATTTTTTCAAAATTCAAATAACAACAAAATTCTATAAATTGCTATATACTTGTTCCCTACTCCCCTATCCATTCTAATTAACAAGAATATGTGAAAACTGCCTTCATATAACAGCCCTGGGTATGTTTTCCTTGAACGTCTGGTCCTACGCACTCAAGCATTTTCTTCTTCTAGTTGGTTATCTGACTGAGGTCAATGAAACAGATGCATCTGAGAGCACAAATGCCACCAGAACTGCTAACTCAGCTGTTTATTGTCACCCTTTCTTTCACTACTTGAGCAGAACATAACACGTGACCCTAAACAAAACATTCATTTTAGGGGTAAGTGATTAGCTACATGAAATCAGAGGCTAGGTCGCATTACAAAGCTGTGGAAAACTCAGACAATGAATCACTCTCCTAAATAGGAGATAGAAGAATTTGCTGAAATATATAGGACCTATAAATACAATCACACACGTTACTTTTTCTATTTGTGATTCCTGTGCCCAAACGTGTTTGTTGCACTCAATATACCTCTTGACAGTTCCTACATCGATCATTGTTTATGTTTTTCCACTTGCTGCCAATGTGTTACTTTGGGAGAATAATGCATACCATTAAAATATAAATTTATTACTTGGAAAAGTATCTATAAAGTAAGAAATTAGAACAATAATATATTTTAGGGCACCTTTTATAGATACATTCACTGCAGTTTTTGCAAATATACAATTTAATGATGCTATATACACACACAAAATTAACTCTTGTGCTCCCAGGCCTTACAGTTTCAAAAATCACATTCACCAACTCCTCACAAGAAATATAATCACTATGCACTGCAAACATGCACTAATAAAAAATAAAAATAAATTTTAAAGTGTTCTGGGGATGTAGCTCAGTGTGAAGACTCTGAGTTCATTCCCTACTATTGAAAAAAAGATTACAAGACAGAAATATCTGTCTGCCACTGCAAGTGTTGCCAATATTCATGCCCTTCAGGGCTGTCCAAAAGACTGTCATCACAATGAGTTAACTATCATTCAGCCTCTTCCAAAAGCCACAGTATCCCCCAACCCAAGATTATCCTGTCTCCATTTCCCTTACCTCCCTATGTCTTCTTTTAGAGGCAATATCGCAGCGTGGAATTGAACTCCAGGTGCTTAAATTGGCATCACTGTCCCAAGACTATCTCCATGACCCTGAACAAGTTATTTAACCTCTCTGGAGCTGTTTCTATGCCTATTTTTAAAAGGGACAGTCATTAAACCTGCCTCTTTAGGGTTAATAAAGAACAACATTAATTGTTAAGTGTATATAATAGTCCATTGTTTGTAGTAAGCTTTAAAAAAGTTATCGTTATTCTGAAATTCGTGATGCAAAGGAAAAATTGCTTCTGAAAGATTAAGCAAATTAAATACTGCAGTTTTTTAACGATTTACAGTTGAATTTTGAAAGAATATTTTTTCAATATGAGAGTAGGAAATAATGTCTGTGGGAATGGTCTCCTAAAAGAAATTTGAAAAGAGCTCATCTGTGAAAGAAACCAGTTCTTTGGCCTACCTCAAGCTAATTTCCATATTGCCAATGAACTTGGGTCACAGTAATCATTTGCTGGCCTGGCCACAGTGATTTCAAAGAAAACTCTAGAATTTAAGACATATCCTTAGTTTGAATAGGAATAACATGGACATAAGTTGGAAGTTTATTGAGTATGGCCTTGATATCCTTGTTTATAATGACCAAAAAGGCAGAAAAAATTATTGAAAACCTAAGCATGTAACAGTGGGGGAACAGTTAAAAATATGACATGTCAGAATAATATAAACTCATCAAAACATATCTTAATATATACTTAATATAAAAGATGTCAGGCTTTTTTTCTGATTGAAAAATTCACAACATTTTGAGTGAAGAAACATCTTTAAAGAGTGCATAAAGTTTTAATTCATCTTTAATTTAAAATATATTCTGTATGCAAAGGAAATTTAGAAGAATAAATATTAGATAAGAATAGTTATGTATATAGCTGTGTGCATTCTGTATGCATAGGAAATTTAGAAGAATAAATATTAGATAAGAGTAGTTATGTATATACCTGTGTGCTAAGATATTAGTACTAAATATTAACTTTCATTGGCTTTTTTTCTAATTTCATTAAATAATCTTGATTACTTTCATGATAAAAACTTTTCTAAATCAGTACATTTTATCTAATCTTTATTTTCTTCATTATTTATCATATTTTCCAGGTTTTAATAAAAAACATGCATTTCTTATGCAATAAGTAGAAGGGATATTTTAAAACAAACTAAGCCATTGAACCAGGTTGGTTGTTTTCTGTAGTCAGGAAATTTGAACCCTATAAAATTCCTGAAAGTATTCACAAAACTTTACATATTCAGTTCTAGACTTAACTGGATCTGGAAAGTTCAAAATTGTGATGGAGAATCATACTGAAACATGGGAGGATCTGCAATCTTTAACTCCTTTATTGTAAAAGGAATCTTCCAACATGCTTTCTAATTTCTTCTAATCTCATCAACTTGTTTTACTAAAGTGAACACAAGTTCTGGACCATATTCATACATTCATTAGGGATACAGACAAGTTAAAGGAAAATATGGAGTTTTTTTTCTGTCTTGTTTTTAAAGTCTAATAATGTTCTCACTGTTTTGTTTTATTCTTATTAATTTTTTTCTTTACTCAATATCCTATTTTGATTGGTTTTATTTTGTTTTGGTCTGATTTTGCTATAACTGATGGAATGGAAAACTACTGTGAAGATAACAACGTACACTATAGTAGCCATTGTTCTTTTCTCATTACCCCGCTTTGATATTCTGTACCAATTTCACTGCTGTGTTTTGACTGAATTTATTCTGTTTTTTTTGTTGGGTTTTACTATCTTTAAAATAAAAAATAAAAAAAGAGAATGGAAGTGATAAAGATCCCACTAAGAGCAAGTCAAATGCTTCTTAGGTAATACTGAGAAAACTACTTGGAAGGCTAAAGTGAAAATAAATCCATCTTTTTTTTTTTCATCTAATAGAATATCACCATTTCCCTGTAATTAGTCACTCTGGAAATCAGGTAAGCTTACACTGGATTCCATAAGCAAGTGAAAAAATAACATTTATGCATAAGATCCATATTGCCAGTGAACTTGGGTTGCATTAATTATTTGCTAGCCTGGCCACAGTGCTTTCAAAGAAAACTCCAGAATTTAAGCCATACCCTTAGTTTGAATACTTAGTTTTGAATACTTGAATGAGCCAAACCTTTACCTTTAGACTCCAAATGTCCTCCTGTTGTCTAGCTGCAAATGGCTGCTTCAGGAAGAGTGGGTTATCCTCACAGTAGAATTCCCTCAGCTTCAGACCCTGAAACTTTTAAAACAAAATAATTACTTTATTGTACAACAAAACAACAGACTGAACTTCTAAAGCTATACTTTCAATATAATTAGAATAAAATTACTTTGCTTGAGAATTAACATTCTACATTAATATTTTGAGTGGAACATACTCTAATCTTTAGAAGCATAAGAATTATAATAGTGGCATAAAAGTGCATGATTGTAAATGTCACATTCTCAGCACTAAACAGCTAAGAAAACTGGTTTAAGGTCAAAGAATTGATCAGTAACTGAACAAGGTATAATAAATAAAATGATATTGGCATTTTGTTTTATATTTATTAGAAAACCTTAGCATGATGAAAATACTTCAAAACACACCATACTCCAAATCTCAAAGATTGTTTATTATCCATATATATATACAAAGAGGAAAGAGAAACACAGGAACATCAAATGTTCTCATTATAATCTCATTGCAATTGTACACAAAGAAAACAAAAGGATAAGGAAGCTGAGTGCAAAAGAGGAGAATAGGAGAAGAGAGGAAGAGAAGAAAGTACAGCTCGAAATAATCTTCTATGAAGAAAATCTAAACCCTCATAGAGCCTATCACTTCAGTAGAAAACTAAGGTATTTCTTTATACTAATATTATGTTTTGCTGAATTAATGAATCAAAGAGTTGGCTCTTTGAAAGAATAAAAAAAATTGATAAACCCCTAGCCAACCTTATCAAAAAGAGGAAAAAAAAACTCAAATCCACATAATAAGAAATGAAAAGGGTAAAATCACTACAGAACCTATGGAAATTCAGATCATCAATACCTATTTCAAAAATCTATACTCTCACAGGATGCAAAATACAAAAGAAATGAATAGATTCCTGGAAATATATGAATTACCAAAAGTGGATCAAGAAGATATAAAAAATACTGAATAACCTAATATCAGTTACTGAAAATGAAAACGTAATTAAAAACTTACCAACAAAGAAAAGCCGAGGTCCTCATGGATTCACTGCTGAATTCTACAAGAAGTTTAGAGAAGATTTAACACCAATACTTGTCAAACTCTTTAATGAAATTGAAAGAGAAGCAATTCTCCCTAAATCATTCCTGGAGGCAAGTATTACCCTGATACCAAAACCGAAGAAAGACACAACCAAAAAAGAGAAGTACAGGCCAATCTCCTTAATGAATGTGGATGCAAAAATTCTCAATAAAATACTAGCAAACAGAATTCAGCAAATCATCAAGAAGATTGTACACTCTGACCAAGCGGGATTCGTCCCAGGAATGCAGGGATTGATATACACAAATCAATAAACGTAATATATCATATTAACAGAGCCAAAGACAAAACTTGCATGATCATCTCAATAGATGCAGAAAAAACTTTTGATAAAATCCAACACTCATTCATGGTAAAAACCCTGGACAAAATCGGAATAGATGTTCTTTAATTCAATCAGATAAAAGTGATTTATGACAAACCAACAGCCAACATCACACTAAACAGACAAAAACTGAAAGCTTTCAATCTAAAATCAGGAACAAGACAAGGACGTTCACTATTCCCACGCTTATTCAATATAGTTCTGGAAACATTAGCCAGAGAAATTAGACAAGAGAGATAAAAGGAATAAAGATAGGAAAGGAAGAAGTTAAGTTATCATTGTTTGCTGATACTTTACATATAAGACCTCAAAAATTCCACTGACTTGTAGACTTAATAAGCTAAAGCAACACTCAAAAGTCAATAGCATTCCTATACACAAACAACAAACTCACTGAAAGAGAAATTAAAGAAACCACATCCTTCATAATAACATCCAAAAAATGAAATACTTAGAAATCAGTCTAACAAAGGAAGTAAAAGATGTATACATTGAAAATTATAGTACTCTGAAAAAAGAAATGGAAGGATCTCAGAAAATGGAAAGATATTCCTTGCTCATAGGAAGAACCAACAGTATGAAAATGGCCATACTCCAAAAACTGTTATACAGATTTAATGCAATCCCAATCAAAATATCATTAGCATGCCTCACAGATCTAGAAAAAGCATTCCTAAAATTCATCTGGAACCAGAAGAGACTTAGAATAGCAAATGCAATCCTGGACAACAAAGGCAAGGTAGGAGGCATCAAATCCCTGACCTGAAGTTATACTACAAAGCTGCTATAATAAAATCAGCATGGTCTGGCAAACAAACAGACCTGAGGATCAATGGATCAGAATAGAAGATACAGTTACAACTACAAACACACTCAGTCACATTATCTTTGACAAATGGGCCAAACATGTTCACTAGAAGAAAGCCTCTTTAATAAATGGTGCTAGAAAAATTGGCTTTCCACATTCCAAAGATTTAAATTAGACCTGTGCCTGTCACCATGCACTAAACTAGTCAAAATGGATCAAAGATCTAAATAGTAAGACAGAAACACTAAATTTACTTCAAGACAAAGTAGGTAGAAATCTCAAGGACATAGAGGTAGGCAGAGAGTTCATGAACAAAAACCAAACTGCACAGGAAGTACTTTGAAGAATCAACAAATGGGATCTCATCTTACTAAAATGTTTTTGCACATCCAAAGAAATCACCAACAGAGTGAAAAGAAAACTCACAAATTGGGAGAGATTTTTACCAACTGTCACTCTGACAAAGGACTTCTATCTAGAACATATAAAGAATTGAAAAAAATCAGGCCCCCCCACCAATTCAAAGACCCAATCCAAAAATGGGCATCTGAGATACACAATTATGAGGTGAAGAAGTTCAAATGGCAAATAAATATATGGAAAAATGTTCAACATCACTCATCATTCGAGAAATGCAAATTAAAATAACACTGAGATACCATCTCACTCCAGAAAAAAATGGCTAACATCAAGAAATCAACAAATAACAAATGCTGGA
>RJWT010020896.1:0-17795 GCA_004365215.1 Cuniculus paca | reverse complement strand
TCACAGCTGTGGCCTTGTCAGTGGTCCCTGATCATCTCTGTGGAAAGTATCCAAGGAACCCTGAACCCTCTTCACTCAGTAGAGAAAAGGAAGGTTGCCTGACAAGAATTTACTCTCTTTTTCTTTCATAACAGTTTTTCCTTCTGCCACCCAAACTCAAACACTTACCCTATCTTTACAATCATTGTTTCTGTTTGAAAGAAGTGACCCTGCTATTCTCTTTCAAGAAAAACTCTGCTGTTTCAAGACAAATTCTTACTCTGTAATTGATCCCACCACACCTCCAAAAAGATGTTGTTCATGGGCATATCCTTTTCACCTTCTTTTTCATTTCTTCAAATCAGAAATCTGTTCAAGCCTCTTCTTTGCTGAATACACTTTTAACGTGAGAATGTTCTTATTCTTGGTATTTCTCCCTTTCTCCCTAAATTATGTCTCAGTAGCCACATTCAGTGGTTCCATTTCCATGCAGCTATAGTGTTGTCTTTCCCTTTTGACACTATTGCTCATTCTTTGAAACACCCGGATTTACCTGGTTAGCACTGTTCCCTTAGGACTCTGCTTCTCATCACACTTTGCAGTCTTAAATGCTGGTGGCCTCTATTGCTATACCATCCAGTGTGTGTATTGTTTCTCTTTGTTTGTTTGATTGATTGTGTTTTGAGACAGGGTCTCACTCTATAGTCCAGGCTGGCTTTGAACTCACAATATTCCTGAGTGCTAGAATTATAGGCCTGTGGCATCACTGCTGGTAAGATGTGTTTAGTTTTCATTTTATCTATATATATATCTCCTCCCTGGCTTAACTTGATGTCTCACTTATGTCCATAGCTATGGTTGAAACCTCCCATGTTTTTATCTCTAGCTGTCTTCCTTCCCCCGCTTTGATCCATATTTTCTATTTCTCCTTGCAGGTGTCACTGTAAATTGATCCCAAAGTATATCTTCCCACCTGGACTCCTCTATAGTCTTGTTTTTTCTTCCTCAGAAGCTGCAGCTCAATTAACCTCTCCCCAAGCCCCAAAGAAAACAAAACAAAATAGAATAGCAACAACAGAGGCAGTCCCGGCTTGCCCCTCCCTAAGATGTCAGCTTGGGACACAGCCATTTAGATTGTGCAGACGCACTTTATGTATTACATTTTGGGAGCTCCTGCAGATTTCTTCTGTTAATGGGATGCAGACAGTGGATGTGTTGTGTCTTCCAAGAAGTGCCATGTGATGTTTGGTTTTCTTTTCTAATATTCTGTAAATGGCTTTGTGAGGGAAATGCTGTTTTTCTCATGTCCACACAGCACTACTTAAGCGAAGTTTACCTGCATGCATCATTGTACCTGGTGCAGGACTAAAGGTCAGCTAGACATGGGCTGTTTTATTTAGCAACATCGGTTATGAGTACTTCATCTCTTTGTTTTTTCTAGTTTCCTTCTATTTATGTAGTTAATTTTAGATCTAAAGAGTCATATCTGAATAGAAACTTATATTAGCACCGTAGACCCCATTTGTTCAGGCTTTGGAAGCATTTGTTTAATCCAGTTGCATCCTTAGTCAGTTTCAAATTGGCAGTGATGAAATCTCTGATACCCAGTGATGAGGTATAAGGTATACTAAAGAGTTAAACTAGAAACCTGTAATACCTGTTCAGCCTGTGCTGTAACCAAGACCGGGCAGATTTCCTGCAGGATCCATTTTGAGGAACTTCCATACTTAGTAATCTGTAATATCTTTTATCCTGTAAAACATCATAGTTACATAACTAGCACTTATGAAGGGGATTTGCAAAAGGAAAAAATTAGTATTGTTCCAAGTACCGTAATTTAAATTTGGTTTCAGTTTTTAAGACAGATGTGTATAAGATTGAACAGCTTTTCACTTCAGCAGCAAAGATTTATTGAGTAAGTCTTGAAGGCAATGCCTTGGAACCTTAGGAAATAGAACATTGAGCAAAAGGCCCACAACGGGACATGGCATGGGCTAGGACGCTTTGTTTCAACAAGCAGCAAGCCAGGGTAATCTGGTATTAAAGCTGATCGTGGCTGCCCCATTGCTCACCAGAATTGCAGAGATTATGATGTATTTGGGGGTTCTCATTTGAGTTGTACCTCTACTGTTCCTTTCTTTAAAGAGGCCTGCAGCATATTGCATTTACCTTTCTCATTAGAATTACATTCACATTTTACTTTCATGAATGACCTATTTAAGAATTTAAAAAAATTCAGAAATTACACTTTATAAGTCCACCTTTTTGCTATATATTGATAACATCTAAATTAATAATTAACTTGATGAGGCAATTTCCCTTTATTTAGATATTAAGAAACCAGTTCATGGACCCAGCCTATGCAAATCAAGATTAAGAGAAATAATACTCTGAAATTATTGTACTCAAAATTTTTAGCTTTGTAATACTTGCCAGTTAATACTAAGATATTTCACTTTGTTGGTTTGATTAAGCCATCTTATCTTTTTTTTTTTTTTTTTTTTTTTTGGTACTGAGGATCAAACCCATGACCTCATGCATGCCAGGCAGGCGCTTGTGCCACTGAGCTAAATCCTCAGCCTTAGTTGGTTTGATTTGGGAAGTACTTCTGATGTGTGTTATTACTGTGTTTCCTGGTAATCTAATAACTATTTACCATCTAAAAACCAGTTTTTTTTTTTTATGATCTAACTTTTTTGTTTTTACCTGTGTTTATACTAAGTAGTGGTGAGTTAATGAGACTGTTTCAGAATAAACAATAATAATTTTTAAAAGATAATTGCACTCAGTAGATAACAAAGCTGTTTTGGTAAACATGATACTCATGGTTAAGAAGACAGACTTGGGAATCAGAAAGACTTGAGTTAGATAGAATTCTAGCTTTAACCTTGGTAGCTGTGTCTTTGGACAACTTACTTAACCTTTCTGAACCTCAGCTTCTTTACCTACTGTGTAAAATGAGAATAATAATATCTAACTCATAGGATTGTTACAAGGGTAACCTAAAGTTCATAGTGCATTGCAAGAACTCAATAAATGGCAGCTACTTTTAATTTTTAGGTCCATTTCTTAAGTTGAAGCAAAGTAGTAAAAGATAGACACTCCCCCACTTTTTCTTTTGAGATAGGGTCTCTCTAAATTTCCTATCTACTCTGGTCTCAAATTTGAGATCCTCCTACTTCAGCCTTTCTAGAATCTGGAAATACAGGCATGTACCACTGTCTCTGGCCTAACACTTACTTTCTCTCTTTCTCTCTTTCTTTCTTATTAGCACATATTAATTATACAGAAGATTTGATTTCACTATGGCATTTTTTTTTTCTTTTCTCTATTTTGAGACAGGGTGTCTCTATGTAATCCAGGCCAGCCCTAAACTTGCTTTGTAGCTCAGGTTGGTCTCAAACCTGCAATCCTCTTTCCTCAGACTCCCAAGTGCTTGGATTCCAGGTGCGTTGTGCCACATCCAGCTCACTGTGGCATTTTCATACATGAATATACCATACTTTGATCATGTCCGCCCCACCATTGCCCTCCTTTACCCTCCCCTCCCTGCACTTTTATTTTAATGACACTTATTGGGAAAGATGGGCAATTAGGTCTCTTAAAGGGTATACTTAAATGTTTTTATGCGTTTTATGACATGATTAAATTTCAGAAATCTACTTGAAACATACTTAGATATAATAGACCCAAAGAGGTTTAAATAATATTTATTTAAAAAAACATATCTAAGTCTTTGCACTTCATAATTATTAGTGTATTTATTCCTTGTAACTTTGAGATAGATACTTTTTTAAAAACATATTTCATAAGAAAATGGAGGCAAAAAGAAGGCAGTAACTGCCCAATGTCATACAGATAGTAAGTGGTAGAGTTGGATCTGACTCCAAGATCTTTATTCTTCAGCTACACTATGCTGTCTGTCTGTTCTTTTTTGAATAAATTGTGTGGGCTTTTAAAATAGTAATTGTTCTTTGGTATGCTAAAATATAAAAGAAGAAATCAGTCCCAAATTAGAGCATGGCTGAAGAATGTTTAACCTAAATTTAGCACATGTAGTTTATTCCGCATAGTATTGACCTCACTGGGACACATTGCAGGTATGGAACCATCATGGTTCCGTGTGACCATAGAAATCATCAGGGCTCCATATGCCCAGCTCCTGGTATTATGTACCTGAATGGTGCTATGTTAGCCCATTTTCCGTCTTTGGTTCTCTTTTTTTACTTGAGTGTCATGATTTTTGTCTGTGGCTGTCTTTTCCTGAGTGGGATCTGTGTTCCTACTTAGCTTTCATACATTATCGATGATCACTTCTCCATGGTCTGCCACATCCCAAATCCTTTTACATAAAACCTTACCTGATACTGACTATAATCTGGGAGCTTTCTGCCCTGGCACCTGTGCAAGACCAGAGAGTCTGGCAGCTGAAATCATGTTTTCTCCAGTCTTTCCGGCTTACTAATTGTCAGTTTTCCATGCATGTAGCTGTAATAATATAGATAATGATAAAGTGACCTTCAAAAAGCTATGTATTTCACCCCTCCCTTTTCTTCCGAAAGCAGGAGTGACTATGGTAACGTAAACTTTTACTCCTAATTTATATGGATCATTTAACCTTTGATTTATTACTCTTTCTGACTCCTGTCTAGTGCAGTCTACCTTATGTTTTGTTCAAATCCAGTTACCAAATTTATCAAATAAGCCATTGGTATTATCTTTCTACCAATACCAAAGGGAAAAAAAAGTTGCTAAGCATAATATTCATCCAGACACATAATAACTACTCCCTCTAGACTTAACACTTCATTAACAAACTGATATATTTCCACACCCATCCATACCTTCCCCACCTCATCGCTTACCTAATTGTTGTATCTGTTTAGGATGGTTTCCCTTTTTGCAATCCCTGCTTTCTATATAGATCAGTGATGAAAGTAATTTCCAAGGTAACCTTGGAGCAGCTTCTGGGAGGTAAGAAGACTAAAACCAGAGTCAAAACGAATATCTTTCAAAGCAGGTGAACTGATGCAACCTACTCAAAAGATGGATAAAAGTAGAATCAGATGTAATAGCATGTCTGATTCGGGAGCCTACATAGAAAGAAGCCTTGATTTTAATGTTGGTATCAAACTTGCATAGGACTGCAGGGTTTCTGATGCTTTTCTCTCCTCCTTTGGAAATATGATTCTGTGCTGATTCAGTCTTGATGCTGAGATAATTTTGTGTGATTCTTAACTGTGCTGATAGCTTTCAGGTTTTGAAATCCTGTCTGTTCCCTATTGCTTTGACCTGTGTTACTCCACAGTGTTTCATCTCATTAGTTCCATTCCATTCATTTCACTCATTCAAACAAACAAAAGATGGTTGTTCAGCCGCTCATTTGCACTAGGTGGTGTGTTCTTTACTGGTGTGACTGTGTGAGTACACAGACACGGTCACTATCCTCATGAGGTCGTCACTTTAGTAGGGGAAGCAATCGTTAAACCAGTTGTCACAGAAAGAATGTAAAGTAAAACTGTGAGAAGGAAAGTGAAGGAAAGGGTACCATGTCCTAAGACCTAGTTACAAAGAGCTTACTAAATTAAAATCCAGAGGAGGAACACGCATCCCTTAGGCAAAGAAGAATAGGAAAGTCACTGGAGGCCCCAGAAGTATTTGCCAGAATGATTTGAGAGGGAGCAGCATGATCAGTGTGAGGAACCTGAGGAAGATTATGTGTCTGGAATGCACAGACTAAGAAACCAGGGGCAAGCCAAGACGAGCAAGAGTAGAAGGGTGGCCACGATATTACTTCTGTTTTGAAAACCTCCTCTCGTGAGAAGAAATGAGAGGAAAACCTTAATAAATGTGGGAGAATTAGTTAGGAGAGTGTTGTACACTCATTTCAGTCAATTTTCATTCATAAAGTGGTGCTTGGATTTCTCCATCTTTATGCTTTATACTTGGGATTTGCAGAGTGGGAGCTTGTTCTCCCTTTGCTTTGCAAAGGACCGTCGCGGCTATTGGGAAGTCAACTTTAGGGCTCAAGACCCCCACTAACTGTCTGGCTTCTTGGTGTCAGGTGGTCAGCTGTCACACTTAGAGAATAACCTCAGATGAGTTGAGGTACAGGTGTCATCTTGGAGCATGATGTCCGTGGCTTCTTATTTACCCCTTCCCTTTTCTCTTCTATTATATATGAAATGTGGAGGTGGTGGTGCGGCAGTAGCTGTAGCAGCAGAAGAATGGTAGTAGCAAGTTGTACTTAGGTGTCAGACCCCGTTCTCAGTGCTATACATACACACATCCATTGTTTTCCTTAAGTCTAATAAGGTGTTGAAACTTTAATTTTCTGCACTCACAGATGAGGAGGAAACCCTGACAGATACTTACCAAGCAGGCTTTGAATTTGGGCAGTTTACTTCTAGCATCTGGGCTCCTAACCATTCCTTGAATGATGAAAGGCCCTAAGTGGCAGGTTAGAGAGGCTGCGGAGAGTCCAAGGTCACATTGCACCTAAGTCATAGAAGCAGAATTCCTGTCCAGGCACCAACTCCCTGAACCTGTGCTGTGTTTCTTAACTGAATCACAGGTATCAGGAGAACAGCTTTGTTTAAGGACCATCTGGTTGTAAATGTCTGCAACTAATTCATATGACAGAGTGTCAACTCATTTTCCTTTTAGTGTTTTCTAGGCATTATTTTACATCATTAATATCTTTTGTTATTTTGAAACCATAATGTTTCATTGTAGGGATATATTGAAATTTACTAAATTCCTTTAATTTTAGATAATGAAATAGTAACAAGAGACATTATGGTAGCCATTGTTGATTCCCTATTGTCTGGTTTGAAAGCCTGTAATGCTTTCATTCTTTTGTTTTGATTGGTTTTATGCTATTTTGTTTTGTTTGAATTTATTGTGTGTGAAGATATGAACAACTATTTGGAAGAAAACAAGAGACACTATGGTAGCCATTGTTGAGTTCCAGCTGTCTTGTTTTGAAGTCCTGTATTGCTTGCATTGTTCTATTCTGATCTACTTTGTTCTGTTCTACTCCATTTTGTTTTGTTTTATTCTCTTTAAAATAAAAAAAAATAGTAATGGGAGCAATGAAAGGTGTACAGTGCTTCCCACCAGAATGACTACAGTTTTTAAAAAATAGAAAATATCAAGTGTTGATGAAGATGTAAAGCTTGCTAGAACTCTTACTTACTGCTTATGGAAGTACAAACTGACACTCTTTAGAATACTGTTCAGTGGTATTTATAAAAGCTGATCATAGTGATTATTCTGTCAAGTAAGTATCCAACAGAATTATGTATATATATGTTCACCATAACACATAAGTAAGACTGTTCATGATAGCTATATTAGCAATAACAAAAATGGAAACTATCAAAATGTCTATCAGTAGTAGGTAAATTAATTGTAGCATATTCAGACAATAAAATATTACACAGCAACAAGAATTAAAAAACCTCCAGCTGTGTGCAACTGTATGGTTAAGTGTCGTAAACATAAGTTTTGATGCATCTAAGCTGTTGATGCATTCATACAGGTTTCACTCGAAAGCCAGCCTGCTGGCATCTACTGTGTTAGGGCAGGCCACTCTGCTGAGTATAGGCCCAAATGTATTGACGCGAATACAGTGCTCACACAGCTGGCCAGGGCAGATGTTCCAGGCTGTGGTCAGTAGAAAGCTGCATCCTCTCATTGCAGCTCTTCAGAGACTTGGGTCCATGTTGTCTGTGTTGTCTGTAATGTGGAGCTCAAGGACTCACTGCATACATTCTGTTGCAGAGGGTATAACCACGTGGCTAAGCCAAACTCGGGCAGGGAGAGAGGGGACATGCAGGTAGGGTCTACTGTGTGCCCAGGGGAGACAGACCTTGGTAGGCAAGTCTTGGCCTTGCACATCATTTTTGCTGTCTTGTAATCTGTTGTAGTTTTCTTTCTCATGCATACTAGTACATTGTGGTTTCCTTCTCATGTCCATGAATATAAATCTCATTACAGTTTTTAAAGGCAGATTATTTCATTGAACAGATGGGATGAAATATAATTGAATGCGCTCATGTTGGTGGTTTTGTTTTGTTTTTTGCTATTATTAACAGTGCTGCAGTGAAGATCCCTGTTAAGACAATTACTTTCATAATAAGGTAGAAGTTATTAGAAGTAGAACTGATAAGTCAAAAACTATGCCAGTTTTTAAGGCTTTGGTACATATGCCTAAATTGGTCTCCAGATTGTCTCTAGTGTCCTTTTTTGTCTGGTATGTTAGTCATTTTTTAACTGATTAGAAAAACAAACTTGAGGATTTTGTGTGTGTGTTTGTTTGAGGCTTATAAGAGGATGTTATAGGATATGTGTCTACAGTAAAATTATTTCTACAGTGAAACAAACTAACTTATCATCTCACATAATTATTTACGTTGTAACTAGACTGGCTAAAATGTTGTTGAAAATTACCTTTCTATTAACTGTAGTTCTTACACTAAGTGATTGTAAGTAAGTTAGGCTTATTATTTGGCAGTTTGTTTCGCACTGAGCTACCCCAGCAGCCCTTTATATTTTTTTGAGGCACGTTTCACTACGTTATGCAAGCTGGGCTCCAATTTGTGATTTCCTGCCTCAGTCTCCCAAGAGTGCTGGGACTACAGAGTGTAACAGCTTACTTGTTTATATTTTGTTATTTGTTTATCGCCAGAAAGAAGTTTTGTTTTGATGAACTCAAATGTATCAGTCTTTTTCCTTTTTCATTTTCTGCTTTTGGTGTCATATTTGGATTTACCCTTAAATTATAGAAGTAGCTATATTTTCTTGTAGATGTTTAAGTTTTTATTTTTTCTGTTACCATTTCTAGTCTACCTGAAAATGATCTTATATATAGACTCTTAACTTTATTTTTTGCCAAATAGTCATTTTGTTTTCCAAGTAGCATGTTTAAAAAAAGAGAGATACTAGGAACTTTATATAAAATGGGAAGTATTTTTAAAACGCCTTTATAATTATTGATTAGAATGGAGCAAGGTAGAAAGTATCAGTTCTCTGGGTTATTTGAAGCAGAGAAAGCCTTGCTGCCTCATCAAAAAGAAAGCTACATATATTTTGGGGTTGTGTTTAGTCACTATTTCATGTGTTCTTTGTGCTGTCTTCTATTGAGATTAGTGCACTTGCAGACTGGGTGCTGACTGAAGCTAAAATTGTCTGTTCAGTGGAAATTGAGATCACAATAACTTTGGGGATTATTTTTTCTTTGTGAATGTTTCATATCATTTTAATGTATTTAATATGTATGACTATTAAAGTTACTCTTAAAAACAACCAGAGACCTTGAACCTGGCTGGACATTTTATTAATATAATTTTCTTCTATGGTTTATATAACATGCTTTGAGCAAGTCTGTGTGTGTGCAGCAGTTGTAAGGTCTGTAAAAGAAGAAAGAGAAATCTTTTCTCCCTTGCTGACTGTGCTTTGTTCAATCACCAGTAATGCTCAGGCTTTGTGAACAAAAAGAAAAGCACAACTTGGGTGTTGGACTAATAACTAAGGTCCAGGGGAACCACCTATCTTTCCTCCCAGGCTCATTTTGTATTTGTTGAGCTTCCTTTGGTCACAGAGACAAAAGCTAAGTCTAACTTCATCAGAAGAAGTTATTTGTTAGGGTTGGAGGATTCTTGGCGCCATCTTGAAAAGACTGCTTCACAGCTATGCTGTGGGCGCGGCTGAACCTGGTGAACCCTGTATGGGTGCTGCCTGCCGCTGAGAGGACACAGCTCTGCCCTTCTCTTCCTTTGGGCCTCAGTTCTCGAGTGACTCTGACTTGCCTGATGGATAGAAGGACAAAGCCATATATAGTGGGTGGAATCATATTAATTTGCCACTATGAGACTGATTTTTAGTTCCACAGAATCAGCTATTTCTTATGCTTCAATTTAATAGAAACATGGCTTGTTGGGACTCTCACACCTCCTCAAGAAGTGTACACCTTGATGTCTGTTATCTGGTCCTTTAGTCTCAGCTTTGCAGGTCTTGATTTCCTTACATTCCTTCCCATTTTGCTATAGTCCCCATAGAACTCCCAACCATGGATCCGCTTCCCTATCCAGGGAAGCTAAACATTGGCGGGGAAAATGGCACACGTCCTGATGTTATGCACTTTTACTTATCATTGGTTGACTGGAGATTTTGCTAGTCACTCGGCTTTCTCTGAGGCACCTGTGGTAGTATCATTAGTCATTACAGTTTCTGCTTGTTGATCACTCTGAATTTCCCTGCAGGCTGTGCTACTATTTTAGTCAAAAATTAGGCTACATCAGTTAGTGGAGGGATGAAAATCTACTTCATTTCATACTAGTCAAGAGTTTCTATTTGTTGTTCCTGCCCTTGTCCTGCTCTAGAAGAAATTGTTGGTTATTTCAGAACTTAGGTTTCAACCCATAAAACCATGTAGTATTTGGAGCAGAGACAAACTTCATATTGGCTTCAAGATTTAAGATGTTTTCAGGTAGACCCAAGGAGCCATCTCCTGGCTGCCATTTTGCTTCATTTCTTTTAAAGTATTCTCTTTAGATGATTTAATGGTTTCTGAGCTTCACTTTTCATTGAAATTGTATATTAGGATTTGATCAGTGGGGAAAAGATTCTTTCATGTGTAAACAGGCTTTTCTAACACAAAATAAAGCTTCAGAGTTTGTTCAGCCAATGTGAGTTATGTCTTAAGCCAGAGATGAAACAAATCAATTGTGGCAAGTACATTTGTGGAAACCACAAGACTCTGAATTGAAGGCAGCTTATTGCAGTGATTTACAAAGAAATAAGTTTGCTAGCAATGTCTTTTGTGTGGGAGAAGTGAAATATGATACTAATATCTTCGTTGTTATAGCTTAGATTTTGAATGTCCTCCAAAGGCCTGGGTGCTAAGGGCTGGTCTCTGGCCTGCATCTCTATTGGCAGGTGGTGGGTCCTTTAGCAAGTGAGGCTTAGTGAAGGAAGGAAGTTTGGTCACTGGGGGCCACCCTCTTCATGGACACATGGGAGTCCTTTCTTGTTTCTGTTTCCCAGTGGCCATGAGCTGAACCGGTTCCCTTTTCCTTTACCACCCGCTTCCGCCACGATGTGCTGCCTCACCATAGGTCTAGTAAACAGCGGGGCCAAGCATCCGTGACTGAAGCAGAGACACAAGGTAAACCTTTTCTCCTTTGCAGTTGTTTTTCTCAGGTGTTTTTGTCACAGCAGTGGGAAGTTGGCTAATACATGTGTCTGTTTAAATACAAAATTTATTTAAAAATCCTCATCTTCCCTTCTGTTCTTCTTGCCCTATACACATACATGGAGCTCTTACACATGGAGTCACATTCGGGTATTCATACTGCTTTATTGCAAGGAATGATAGCAATAAGAAAGAACTTTTTAAATGAGAGAATGGTAATAATAATGGATAGCACCAAATTTTGAGATTTTTTACAAGAATGTGATATTCAGAGACACAGTAATAAACATAAAGTGGTGAAATTCTGAGTCAGTATGCTGGTGTATAACTTGGTAATATAGAGAGAAGTACAATTTGGAATCAGCCAGGTTTGTCTTTGAATTCCAGCCCTGATTCTAGCCATATAATCTATTTGAGTCCCTGTCTCTTCTGTAAAGAGAGATTAACAGCAGCCATGTAGGATCTGAGTGATTATTTTTAAGATACCCACACATAGAAGATGTGTAGATGACAGTTGTCATTTTAAAATAATTTAACAGAATAAAACAAATTACTTGGTATACTTTATTCTGATACTAGTCCTAGAAAGCATGTGGCAGATATTTTTCCCTTATTTTTACCTTTCAAGAACAATTGTGACAATGATCCAACTAGCCAGCCTTTCTGGTAAACCGCACAGACCATGCATGACCCAGGAAGAGAAAAGTCAGTGCCTCCTGTAAACCTACTGGCATGCAGGCTGAGAATCACCAAACCCTCTCACCCCGTAAGCCACCAGCTGGTTTGGAGGTCAGCCTGATCTGACAGCAACTGAGGTACAAAAAGCACCTGAAGGATTGTATTGTTAGGTTGAATTTACAGGCATGGGGCTGACAGTCTGAGCTTGTATAGGGAGAATGGATGACAGCATGCAACATGGCAAATATGGGGGATTTTTTTTCTGTCTTGTTTTTGAAGTCTAATAATGTTCTCACTGTTTTTATTCTTACTAATTTTTTTTTTACTCAATATTCTGTTTTGATTGGTTTTATTCTGTTTTGGTCTGATTTTGCTATAACTGATGGAATGGAAAACTACTATAAAGATAACAAGATATACTGTAGTAGCCATTGTTGTTTTCCTATTACCCTGCTTTGATGTTCTGTACCAATTTCACTGCTGTGTTTTGATTGGATTTATTCTGTTTTGTTTTGTTGGGTTTTACTATCTTTAAAATAAAAAAAAACTGCAAAAAAAATTGGGGTATCAATACTGTAATGGGTTTCGAAGTTTTGCTAACGTTATGCAGCTAGTTAGACCCAAGGGGCTTAAAGACCAGTGTTCAGGTTTTATCTTTGAACCTAATTAAAGATGTTAATTGCTGTTAAAAGTTACCAAGCCAGCACAGATGAATGAAGTCAGTGTTGTTTGCCTAGTGTCTGTCGTCTGCTGTCAGTGCACCGAGGGGAATCTGCGCCCTGTCCCGTCCTGTGCTGGCAGGGTTTCAGTGACTGCAGGATGATGCTCGGTGGCTCTGTGACCAGTGCTGGGCTTGGCTTCACATTCCCGCCTGAAACACTTGGTGAGATTCATCAGTGGCTTAATCCCAACACCTGGGAAAACAGACTGCCCCATTAAATGTGCACATCAAATCGAACATGAACCCCGTTTCATAAACATTAAAACATGAATCAGAATAGCTGAGGGTCCCAAGGTCTCCCCAAATCTTGTTTCTTGCATCCTACAAAATCATCAGTGGCTGCCAAGAAAAGGTGTGGGCGAAAGGCCAGGGGGAGATTCATTCGGGGGCCTAGTCTCTCGGTGACTGGATTGATCGTCTTTCCAGGTCTTATTGATCAGTTGCAGGGGTTTTTTTGTTGTTTGTTTCTCCACTCTTTGGTAAGCTGTTTCTGTCCTTCTCTTCTTTATTCAGTGGTATGAGCTAAGAACAGAATGTTAAGTACTGTATGTAGAGAAAAGACAATATATAAAATAGATAAACTCAAGTTCTACCAGTGTTTACTCCTCATTTCTGTTCTCTGTCTGTCCCTGCTCTTCAGTCGCCTTCGGCTCAGGTAGGCCACTATAGGAAGCAGCTTGCATGGGAACCTTGCATCAGTGTGAAACCAGAACTGAGAAACCTCATTCCCATTTTGTTAATTGCTTATTTTCATTGATTGACCAAGTTTACGGGTGCAAGCTATGTTGTATGACCAAAAAAGCCTTTCTCTGAGTGGCTTATCTGAAATGTTTCATTTTTACTTCCTTGAATTAAAACACAAACCCCATACAACATTTACACTTGCAAATACTTTGTATAAATAATAAGAGTTGGACGTATAGAAACCGTTAACTTTTTGAGTATGTGAAGGAAACTCATGAGGTGCCAATTCAGAAGATTCTGATTGGACAGCAGCTTTTGTCTTTCTCAATTGGCTTTCACTTAATTAAATTAGAGGAAACTCAAGTCAGAAATTAAAGGCTCCATTGATAAGGTTTCTAAATAAAGATTTCTCTGAGTTTCTAAATAAAGTAGGCTATGGGAAGAGGATTGTCTTGTTATATAGATGGTATGGTATGTATTTGAGGCTAATTTTAGTTTTGACCTTAAAGACAAGTTCAGTGACTTTCTTTAGGGTTTTAAGTTTTGATGTGTTACTCGTTTGTGTTTATAGAGCCCCACCACCACCACACACGCACACGCTGTAAACAGACTGTAAGGGGCAAAAGGCTTCTGTAGCTGATTGGCCAGAATTTGTTGGGGTCGTAAGAGAAATTCCAACCTAGTGACTTTATAATAACTCACAGTCCTTCATTTCTGGAGACCACCGTTTTTGGGAACATAGCTATCTTTTCTGACAAACTTGATCTTAGTCAGAAGGGCTGTCTTTCCTTGTTCGCTGGTTTCCAGGTCAGCAGCCTGGTTGGCAGCCAGGCGGGAGGGTTCCTGGGAGAATGTGCCCACCATCTATGTGGTTATGGAACCCGCAGTAGAGATGCCTATCATAGTAATGACCTGGTACCATTGCTGTGCCTGTCAGTGTTTGAATAATAAGACAATTGTAAGAAGTTCTTAAAAATTTGTAATCAAGTGAAGACTTTTCTGCTTTCAGATGCAAGATGACAGTAGTTAAAAATAAGAGCTAGAACAATTTCTCCCAGCCCTTGTTTTTTACCCTACTCCAGAGAGAATCGCCAAATCCCTTGAAGTGGTTTATAGGGAGGCATACTACAGAAAAACAGATTTATTTGTAGAACAGCTTGAGGACTGTGATGCCCAGGTATACCCAGAAAGACTATGAATATTAAGAAATAGATTGACCCTGTGGCATTAACAGTCTGTGACAAGACTTCGGTGAAAGGACTGGTGAAGATGGAGATCGTCAGTTATTTTGTCCCTCTCTGGGAAGCTTTTTTTTTTTTTGGATACTGGGGAGTGAAACCATGGCCTCAAACATGGTCTCCCACTGAACTACATCCCTATCCCTTTGTTTTTGTTTTTTAATATAAGAATGAAGAGCCGGATGTAGTGAAACTTACCTGTAAGCCCGGCAGCAGGCTGAGTCAAGAGAACTGCTGTGAGTTTGAGAGCCTGGGCTACACAAGGCCAGCCTCAACTATATACCAAGATCATGTCTCGAAAAGAAAAGAGAAGAAAAGAAAAGAACAGAACAGAACAGAACAGAACAGAACGCAGTGTTAGTTCTAGGTTCCAACAACATGAACACCCTTTAAAAATAGCTCTCTAGGGGACAGGATATAGCTCAGCAGCAGGACACCTGCCTGGCAAGCGCAAGGTCCTAAGTTTGGTTCCTGGTGCGAATAAATAAATAAATAAATAGTATAATTTATCATGTTTAATGTTGTGCAGGATGTGGTGGTACATACCTGTAATCCCAGCATTCTGGGAGGCTGAAGCAGGAGGTTGGCAAGTTAGAACCCATTGTGGGGAACTTAGCAACTTAGCTAGATTCTGTCTCAAATAATAAAAAGGTCTAGGGATGTAGCTCAGTGCAGAGGGCCCAGGTTCAGTCCGCAGTACAACACACACACACATAAATGAAGTTTTCTAAATGTTTTCAAAATGTTTACATTTTTGTAGTCAGAGCAATTTTGAAAAAGAACAAAGTAGGACTGGCACCACCCAATTTCAAAACTTAACTAAATACTCAAGATTTAACCTGGGACATCTAATCTTCATTGTCATCTTGAATAGTAGGAAGTAAAAACACACTTCTGGGTGCATCTGCATGGGTCAGGGATGTGTGACCTTCTGGACTGTATCTGGTGCCCCGTGCTCTTTCCCTGGCTGTCTGCTTCCCGATGCCCTGAGCTGAGCACCTGTCCTGCACTGTGCCCTTCCTGGTGATGTTCATGCTTTGGAGCCAGAAAGCAGAGACTGAACTGGGAGCTAAGTTAAACCTCCCCTCCTTTGAGCTGCAGATGTCAGGAGTTTTGTCCCAGTAGCAGAAACACTGACCAATACAGTGTTGGGGAAAGGATCAGCAGAACAGTGCAGCAATATACGCTAGAAACGCACTCATGCACAGTCAGCAGAATTTGTGTGTGTGTGTGTGTGTGTGTGTGTGTGCACGCACGCACGCTGGGTAAACCCACCAGAGGCACTGCAGTGGAAAAGGGTAAACTTTACAACTAATGTTAGGACGGTTGGACATTTATATGGGAGAAAAAGAGAACTTTGACCCATATTTTATATACCTTAAATAAAAATGAAAATGCATCCCCAGTTACCACCAAAAATTAAATATATATATATATATAGACTTAAATTTGAAGCCATAAAACTTCTAGAAAAAAATTAAGATATAATCTTAATGGTGCTGATTAGGCAAAGATTTCTTAGAGATAACACCAAAAGTATAGTTTAAAAGTAGAAAAAAATTAATAAACTTTCTTAAATAAAACTTTTTACTCTGGAAAAGACTAAAGAGAAAGTAGAGACAAGCAACTAGGAGTAAATACCTGCAGATCATGTATCTGACAAGTTGCATCCAAGTTAACATAAAAACTCAGCATTAAGAACAACCTGGATTTGAACAAGCACTTCACCCAGAAGATGTACAGATAATAAATCCTGTGTATGCTTGAAAAGAAATGTTGTTCAACATCAGTAGTCTTTAGTTAAATGCAAATTAAAAGTCTAACCAGGTACCAATGTGTAACTATTAGACTGATTCCGAACAAATGATGAAGACAGTTATAGTAGTTACTGTAATAATGCTTATCTGGCAGGTCCAGGTCCAGTTCTTGGTGCTGAATGCATTTGCTCAGTTGATCTTCCCAGTAACACTGTGAGGTGAGTTCTCAGACATAGGCCTGAGGCTTGGCTATCATAAGTTGGCTGTGATGACTTACACAGCTCTAAAGGAAAATCTATCTCATAGCTACCCAGACACTTGATACTGTATCATATTCTTGGTTCATTGGCTTTCAGGACTGCTAAATTCATGTTGGTCATCATTTCCCTTTTGAACCTGGGTGATAGAGTAAGGAAAAAAAAATTTTTAACACGTTACTACCAATTTCTCTTTCTCCGATAGATACACTCTAAAAACAAAAATGTCCACCTGTTATGAAACAATACTGTTTTGATTTCATTCCCTGCCATCCCTGGTTTCCAAGCTCTGCCCACCAGAATAGTAAGGAAAGTATCCTCGGAAAAACATGCACTCCTCCCGACTGCCAGACACAGTTCAAGTGGGGATGAAACCATTTCTAGCTGGGACCAGAGCAACTACATCGTACTGCTAGTGCTTTTTTTATTAACTGTAAACCTCATAGATGCACTGATCACTCGATGTTTGTGCTGTCAGTGTCCCACTGACTCTTTTGGCAAAAGAATACCAGCCCAGGGTGGGGCGGGGCATAGCCTGCAGTGTCAGGTTTGACTGATAGCAGTCAACCATATCATGTAAAAAGCCACCAAGTATTTTTATCCTGTAAGGGAAGGCTTCATTTGGGACTTCAGTGACAGTAGTGATAAAAGATCAGGGCCTAAAATTCATGACAGTAGTGGTAAAGGTCAGATGCTATACCATCCTATCCTTTCAACCTTCAAAAATCAAATACTTAATTTTTTAAGTGTTAGAAATGTAAGCTTTTCACCTTTCAGTTCACATAAACTGAAGCTACTGTTGCTATAGCAATGATTTTCCACCTACATAAAATTTGAGTCACAGACAATTTTTTTCATAAATACAGTTTTTAAAACTACAAAGTGAATTGGCATAGGCATTGTAGCCCGGAAGTAATTCTTCAGATGAGAGAAAAAGGATTTATTTTTCTTAACTTTATGAGTAGAAGTGTGAAAACTCAACTACAAGTCTAATTTGATTTATGGAAATAACTCACTTAATATAGGAGTTGAAAAAATAACAGTTTAAAAACTTGATACTCTGGCAACAAGAAACTTATATGGACTCTTTTTTGTTTGTTTCTGCTCAACAACTTATAAAATGTTTATCAGAAAATTACATCAGAAATATAAATTAGGCTGGCTGCAATGGGTCATGCCAGTGATCCCAGCATTCTGGGAGGCTGAGGCAGGAGGAGTCTTGAGTTTGAGGCCAACCTATACTACTCAGGAGACCCTATCTCAAAAAAACAAAGAATAAAAAAA
>RJWT010020895.1:0-17796 GCA_004365215.1 Cuniculus paca | reverse complement strand
TCATTTAGAAGCTGTTGACTGAGAATAGAGATACTGTTTGATTAAAAAAAAGCATGCAGGGAGGTGGTGCATGTTTTAAACAAGTGAAATTATAATTATGAGTATTTTTATACTACAGTAAACATAGAAATTGCTTTTCCACTTTCTACTGATGAAAGTGGAAAAAAAATGTATCCCAGGTTGATGTTTAAAATCCTTGCAACGTGGCCGGGCAGCTTTTGAACTTGATCCATACGGAGTCTTTCATAAGAGTTCCATAAAAATGTCCCGGAGGGAAGACTGCTCAGAACGGCGTCCCTACTCTCCTCATTGGCTCCTGCTCGGCGCAGGAACCTAGGTGAGCAGCAAGAATGGAGGAAAGGCTTGCAGCAATGCAGGGTGACTCATTCCCCTTGTCAGTCACATCTCTGAGAGCTCCAAAAATGCAGTCTTTCAATTAGTGGCACATGCGAAGGGCACAAATTTCAAGTCTCTCATGAGCAAAAGTATTATCAATTACTTTACACTTGCACATTGTAGAAAATATACTTATGTGGGGCATATTCCGCAAATTTAATATTCTCCTATTTTCTTGTTAAGTGAGCACTGTTAGCAGCAGAGACAGAGATTAAGTGTGCAATGAATTCAATAAAACTTAATTGAATATTTTTTGTGTGTATGTGTCTTCCCTTACTCAAATATCTTTAGCTGTGGTATATGCAATTATTTTGAAGGTGATATTTCAAAAAATAGGCAAATAGTGTAAGACAACTCATTGTTGCTAAATTCCCTGTGGCATTAGGGAATGACCTTTAGATTTGGAAAAGGTGAATGTTTTACATTTCTTTAAGCTGACAAGATATACTCAAAAGTACATCTAAACCAAACTGGTGCTTAGAGTAGCCACAGTCATCTTAGCAAACACTGAAGTAATGATTGCTGCAAATTTCACAAACCGGGGATTACTCTTCACTGATGGACATCCATGCGCTGCTTCCCAGAGCTTCTGATTTTTGCCTAAATTCTACAATGTTTCCTAAGAGTTGACATATAACAACTGTTTGACAGACAAGCCCTGCATACGGTTGGTTTTCGCCCTACCAGGTATGTTGATATCTTGTAATTATTCTTTCAAATAAATTACACCAAATCTCCTAGAAGCAAACCCTATAGTCATTGTAGATATGATTGGCTTGTGATTAAGATTTGCTGGTGTACTATAGGAAAAAACAAAAATAACCCAGAAACAGAAAGAAAACAGCATGTGAATCACGGAGAAGATGCTGTACTGGAGATGCACATATTCATCGAGAGACTGCCCATTAAGCTCCGAATCTTTAGTCTCGTAACTTAGTAAAAGAATTGCACATCTAACTGCGTATTACAGCCAGGTGAAACCCCAGGACTGGCTCACAAATCTGTCATTTCAAATTGATGGTTATTTGAAAATTCTAAATAAATGGGACTTTTATGTAGCTAATGATATATTTTTGCAAAAAATGTTGTCATTTAAATAACTAACATGTGGCACAGATTCTGTCTCTCTCACATACACAAAAAGCTGTCTGTGTTTTGCCCTCACACATGAAGCTCTGTCCTCTATTTCTTTATTTCTTCTTTGTTTTTCCTGATCCTTTCTAATGACTTTTCCAATCATTCTTTTTCATCCCTTTGTTCAACTTTTCTCTCTTTACCATATTTTCACATATTTTCTCATTTATGCTTCATTCTATGTATCTGCCCATCTAGCTGTTCGTGATTTCCACATTCAATACATATTTGAGTGTCTCCTCTTTACCAGAAGGTGCATGCATTACCTGTTTTTGGTCAGTAATTCTTTCGTTTTACTCTTACGGAAGTATTAGAAATAAATCCACTGTAAATTAGCATGTATTTCCCTATTGGTTTACATTGGGATAAGTGCATAAGCAAGTGAGGAGACATTAAAAAGAAAAAAGAAGGAATAATTTAATTCTAAGTTACTTTGTGTGCGTGTTGTGTGATCAGTTTACTGCTCTTTGTTGGAAGAATGAGATGTAATCAGGTTTCTGCAGTTTCATACTGTGTCTCATTTCTGGGTTAACTGGTTTAGAGAACAATAACTTTATGTGCTGCTGTAGCCCAAGGAGAACGCTTTTCTTAGTTTTGAGATAAGAGCTTTGTAAATTTACACTGAAGAGAAGTGATCCGAAAAAGAAACAGAAAAAAGTGAATGACTATACTACAAAATTAGATGGTTAAAATGCAAAGTAGGGTTGGAACCTGATTTCCAGGCACCTATGATGCAAACTTTTGAAGAGAAAACAAAACAAAACAAAACAAACAAAAAAACCACTTTGGCATAAACTTCCCAAAACATTCACATTATTTTGCTTGGGAGACTTTGCTTGTGTGAATATAGTCAGCCGGAACCAAATCCATGACTCTATGTGCAGCGAGTGTGGAGTATTCGTGAGGTACTGTTGTTTAAGACTCAATTTTTGAAAAATTTGCTTGAGTGAACTGTGTACTGTTGTGCCGTATGCTGTCTGTGCACGACTGACGTGGGCAGATTCCTCACCTCCCCTGACGTGTTCCTCCTGTCTCTCACTGCTCATCCTTTGCTATAAAGTCAAGAAGACCACATTTACCTGACCAAAACCAGCTTTAAAAATTACCATGAGTTAAGGTGGCAAGAGATGAATATAGTAGTGAAATGAAATAGCAGGACTAAGGAATAGAAACAGAGACAGTATAAAGTGTATTGCTATTTTATAAAAATCCTAAACTGTCTTGATTTAGAGGAACTCGGGAAAACGACTTTAAAATACAGTATCAGAAAAACAATGAGGGGGGGAAAAACCTCAATGCGATTCCATACTGGAAATGTGTGGTCACATGTAGAATTGTCGGAGCGCTGCTAAAACCACAGTGTATTCTCCTAAATCTGAAGAAAATGCCTCTGATTTTAGCACAGAATTTAATGGGAGCAAATCAATAGACATGGTTTTGGCAGGAACTTTTTCCCAAAATGTAATTAAAAACCCTTATGTATTTGCGTATTAAATGAATTATTAGTATTTTCCCCAATAGGCAGAATGAAAATCTCCCTTGAATATTTGCATCAAATGTTGAAACTGCTGCAGTTAGAGGAACAAGGTGCAGGGAGAGGGGGATGCAGCCTCCTGCCTGGCCGGTCCCAGGCTCCCGGGCCGCCGGCTTTGGAGATCACACGGCCGGGATCCACAGAGAACACCACAGTGCGGTCTCCTGCCATCATCAGAACACAGAAATGATGCATGGCCATCACCTTCTAGGAGGGCTCTAAAATCAAGAAACAGGTAGATTTAAAGCCAGAGGTGTGGTCCTCAGAAATGTAGAGGATGCAGAGGGCTACTGCTAAAGAAGCCCCTTTAAAAACATCACTGGGGACCAGGTTGGTCACTGGCAGAAAACAGAGTGGATCTGGGTGTAATTTACCCAGAGGGCTTGCACCTGCAGCTTATTCTCCTCTGAAGAGGGCGCTGTGCCCACAGAGACACCTGAGACCCTGACTGTGGGTGGGTGAGGGGGCAGCAAAGAAGCAAGGAGGGCTTTGCAACACTAGAGAGGGGAAAGAGCTGAACTAGAGGGAGTTTCCTATCAGTGTCTGCTTTATATGCAAAAGAAGAATGTCGCAAATGCTGTGACGCCCCATCCTTGCCAGGTCCTACTAATCCACCCTCTTGAAAGTTCTCTTACTCACCCTTTAATCCATTTCAGCTTAGTTTGTACTCTGACACTCTAAGAACTTCTGAAATTTACTAGCAAGCTCTTTGACACAAAATCCAGTGACCATTTCTCGTTCACCACAGCAGCATTTGCCACTTTGACGAACTCCCACTTTTGGAAGTCCTGTTTCCCTCTGACTCTGATGCCTTCCTGCTTGTATTTTCCCTACACCTGCAGCCATTTCTAGGTGTGCTTTGTAAGTCTCCCACCTGGGGGCTGCAGTTGTCCAGGGGTCAGGAGCACGTATGATTTTAAAACCTTAATTTTGAGACCACAAGAAAAAAAATAAAGCAATAACCAATATTTATCTGCAGCTCAGATTCTAAGGGAAAAAAAAGATCCTGTGTATGTTAACAGCCCGCATAGAAGGCACAGTTGATTTTTCCATTCTGGATCAAATATATTTCTCATGAAATAAAATGATAAGAAGCAGAGCTTTCTGCAGAAGGAACACATTGAAAAGGCAGCATTTCCTGACGCAGCATGTCAGTCCTTTGGGATGGGACTTGAACTTTTCAAAAGACCATGCATCCCGCAGAGTTGTAAGAAATCCTTCATAATGAGCTGGAGGCAAGCATTTGTGTTTCATTTGAAGAGTTTTAATCCTATTACAATCAACCCCAGGGAATAACTTTTAGAATTCTATAATATTTCCATCATACGTATTATAACTTTGCTTTCATGGTCGGTTTTCCTCATATTATCTTTCCGGACTAATACTTGGAGAAAGATTACATAATGTGACACATCCACAATAATAATTAACCTGGACAGAACACAAGAAATTTATGAAGCAAAAAAGAAAAAGTATTTGTGCAATGAAATTCAGGGAACCTAGGCTCCACACGCACGCACAGATGGCCCTCACAAGCTAACCCAAATCCTACTGCTGTGAGCAGGTGTGTGTAGGGTCATCACCAAGAGTCACGGAAATCAGCGTGGGTGTCCATGTGCAGGAATCTTAATGGGCAGACACTTGCACTCCGGGGTAGCAATGGGCATGTTACTGACTATGTGAACACGGTGGGGGACACCGATGAGCACAAAGCTCACCTTTTACAATACACTTAATCAAGCCACGTGCTGGGAACATCCTCGCTACAGAATTTTCAAATAATGTTTTATTAAAAAGCCTCTAAGTACAAGGGAGAAAAAAAAAAGAAAGAAAAAGACGTATATTCTCCCTTGGTTGTAATTGCCCTGCTTGATTTTCAGAGTTAAAAATGTCAGCCAGCCCCACTGAATCAAACCTTCAAGCCAAACTATTTCATCCTTCGCAACGCCTCTAACTTTAGGGTCCCTTAATTTCTCTGTTCCAACTTGCCCTGTGCACTTCAGCACGAACATGGTACCCTAAAGTACAGCTTGGGATCCACGAAGTTTCAGGACAAACCGGTTAGATAGTTCCGTCTTACAATAGGGTCAGTATCTGAATATTTATCCTGACCTAATCAAGCCTCAACCACTCCCTCTGAACCTCCTCCCTGCTACTCAGAGCCTCCGGCCAAATGAAACAGCGTTGACTGATAGCTTTACGTCTTTGATTTTCATAAAACTCCCTTTTCCTGATTTCTTCTCTTACCCTTTGAACAACTCTAGCATCATAGTTTAAAGAACATCTTCCCAGACCTGCTGTTTAATTAACTCTCATTTCATTCTTGCTTTCCACTCTTAGCCTGGTATGTACCATGGTGGACTGTAGTTGATGATTTTATTTCTCTAGAAAGAAGACAAAATCTAGCAAGGTATGGTGGTCCATGTCTGTAAACTCAGCACTCTGCGAGGGAGCCCCAGGCAGGAGGATCACAGTTTTGAGCGCAGCCTGGGCAATTTAGTAACTAAGACCCTGAATAAAGAAAAATTAAAAAAAAAATAAAGAAGACAAAATATTTCCAGTGCTATTCAACCTTGGGTTAGTAGTGTCTCATTTAGCTACAAATGTGTACCGAGCTGGGAATACAGGAAATATTTAGACAGCAGTGATTGGTCAATTCAAATTTGCCCAAGAGAAGGAAAGAATCGTGCATGTTTCCGTGCACCTTTGTAGTTAAAATTACTCGCATGATGCTGGATAGAAAACAAGTGGTGGCTGTAATAAATGGAGTATTATACAGCCTTTCCCTCAGCCTTTTGTGCTTTCAAATGACAGGGGGCTGCAATCAGTAGTTTCAGTGCGGTGTGCAGGGATCTCACACTCTGAGGTTGGCAGGTCCAAAAGCTTACAGGTGTTGGCTCATTTAGTGGCCAAGAAGCAGAGGGAAGAGGACCAGGAGGGGCAGCGCCTGCACTGTGCCCATGCAGGGCGTGCTCAGGGTGGAAGCCCTTCTGCCGGGCACCTCCCCCTAAGCTTTCTATCCTGTCCCACAGCACCAAGCTGGGACCTCACCTCCCAAGCATGGACACCGGGGGACAGTTCAGATCCTCAGCACATTTCCTTCCTCCCAGTTCACACAGGCTGCAGGACCAGCCCTGGCATCCACACAGGCAGGCTCTGCTCTTATCCCCATTTTGCAGATGAGGGAATTGAGGCACGAAGAAGTCAAGAAGTCTATCCAAGTTTGCAGAGCTAGTGGGAGACAGTGAGGAGCTAGGAACCCCGGCTCCCATCCAGGTCGGTCTGCACTCTCAGCACTAGGAGGTGCCGGGGTATGGAGAGTGCTTGCTCCGGGATGGTCTGCAGTCCTTACATTTTGCAAATATTAACTCCCTTTATCCTGATGGTCCCCTAAAGGGATCAGCTGTCTGGGACAAGTGGCTGCACCCTGCCTCTGCAATCTTGAGAGGCAGGCTTTGGGGCCTGGCCTCCCCTGCTAGAGAGGGGGACAGAGATACCTCGTTAATCAACACTAATTGGCTAATTGATATGCCAGGCATCTTAGCAAGCAAAAGACAACTTAATTAAAACAAAATACTATCCACTGCAATGAGAGTGAAACCAATGAGAAATGAGAAACGTGAGTCAGAACTGAAATTAGATATCCTTCTAACTAGTGCTAACCATGTCTTTATAGGGTGTTATTATTGGCAGGGTTAGACAAAACAGAAAAACTGAAAACAAAAAAATGCATTTGTTATATAATAAAAAGCACTTATTAGAAGGGAAAGGATGGACTATGCATGAATGATATTGACACAAGTTTGACATTTGAAAGTAATTGACTTCTCATCAAAATGGATCAAAGATCTAAATATTAAAACAGAAACACTAAATCTACTGGGAGAGAAAATAGGCAGAAATCTTGAAGACATAGGGGTAGGCAGAGAGTTCATGAACAAAAACCAAACTATACAGGAAATACTTCAAAGTACCAACAAGTGGGATCTCATCTTATTAAAAAGTTTTTGCACCTCAAAAGAAATCGCAGAGTGAAAAGAAAACCCACAAATTGGGAAAATATTATACCAACTGTCCCTTAGACAAAGGACTTCTATCTAGAACATGCAAAGAATAAAAAAAAGCAGGCCCCCAAATTCAAAGACCCAGTCCAAAAATGGGCATCTGAGATGAACATACAATTCTCAGATGAAGAAATACAACCGGCAAATAAATATATGAAAAATAAATATATGAAAAAATGTTCAACATCATTGGTCATTTGAGAAATGCAAATTAAAACAACACTGAAATGTCATCTTACCCTAGAAAGAATGGCTATCACTAAGAAATCAACCAATAACAAATGCTGGCAGGGTTGGGGAAAAAGGAAGTCTTCTCCACTGTTGGTGGGAGTGTAGACTGGTGGCAACCACCGTGGAAATCAGTGTGAAGATTCCTCACAAAACTAAGATTAGAGGTCTCATTCAAACCATTTATTCCCCTTCTGAATATTTTTCCAGAAGAGCTGAAAACATCATCCTACAGTGATATATGCACACCCATATTTATAGCAGCACAATCTATAATAGCTAAATCTTGGAAATAACCCAAATGCTCATCAACTGAGGAATGGATAAAAAAGATGCGGCATTTTTATACAATGGAGTACTACTTAGCTATAAATAAAGATAAACTTGAGGCTTTTTATATGTAAATGGATGCAACTTGAGACCATACTCATAAGTGAAATAAATCAGACTCGCATGTGTAAATGTATTGTCTCCCTAGTGTAAGAAACTGAAAGAGTAAATAAGACCCAAAAGGTACAATAGATATTGTGAAAGGGAGAGAAACTGCTCAAAAGGAAAGATCAACTGGGATGAGGGAAAGGAGAAAAGAAAGAAGGTATATATATATATATATATATATATATATATATATGATATTATTTTACATATATATTTACTTTAATTACTTTATATATATATAAAGTAATTGACTTTTCATATGTGCTTGGAATGACATACACTAGCTTATTCACTAGGATAAAAATTTTCATAGCAGAGCATTGAAAGTAACCTGAATAGACAAAGTACGTGCCAATCTTAAAAATGAACACTGTCCAGTTATTTAAAAATGAAAAAACGAAAACAATACCAGGCATGAAGGTGGTCCATGCCTAATCCCAGCTACTGAAGAGGCTGAGGCAGGAGGATGTGAGGCCCAGTGTGGGCAGCTCCTGAGACCTGTCTGAAAATAAAGTTTTTAAAAAGAGCTGGTGATGAAGTTTGGCGGAAGTCCACCGTTGGGTTTGATCCTCAATACAACACACAAAAACATTTACAGAAATTGATAATAGGATACTGTCCTTTTGTTTGTTTATTTAAAAAATATGAATCCGATTATTTTCAGGGAAGGGAACTGGGTAGCAAAGAGACAAAACTGGGGGAAAAGCTTTTTGCTGCTTGTCCATTAGGACCCTGTAAGAAATCATGTAAAGTAAAAATAAGACACAAAACAGAAAAAGATTTTAATTTGCTTTCCATTATAAATATGTGATACAAGTTGGATGTAGGAGATTAGGGAGTGGTAGGGGCTATGAAAAAATGAAGATGTTCTAATTAGAATCCGTATACATATCGAAGATGAAATTACACGTGTCTACGTTTTATCTATGTATAAAATCTGCTGGCTGCCCTTTCCGCATTCTTGCTCCTGCATAAGGAGCTGCGTTTTACAAAATTATTTTAAAATATCAAGCCCCTGAAAAGTGATTTCGACTATATGACCCTGTTAGAATTAAAATGGCAAGCTTTTTCTTTTTGAAATGAGTGCCTTAAGTCATGATTTTCTCCAAGTTGGGTTACTGAACGTTATTGGCTTTAGTCAGAAGAAAAAGTCTATGGAAATGTACAGTTACTGATCGCCAGACCGCAGATGGGAGATTAAAAACAAAGGACGTCTCCTCACGTCTTGGCCATTGCTCTTCGTGAGACACTGGCAGCTAATAAATCTGATGGGGGAAGGAGTCAGACAGAGGTGACACCAGTGGGGCCACATGGCAAGGTCAATGATGGACGGGGAGGATGATGGTCCACAGTTACAACTAAGCCATTTCAGGGGCCGGTTAGATTCAGGAGCATCATCATTCGTGACTTTTCTGCCTGAACAATCTTCCTCTTCTGAATAAGTCAAGGTAAAATAAATAATACACTGTTAAATAAATTAACACTTTTTATCACTTTCCAGGGACTACACGTTCTCAGTGAATATGTTTAGGAAAAGTTCAAGTTTTCTGTGTATCCACTGTCTTATACCGACATGTGTACTTGGAAAACTGGGCACATAAATTATTAATTTCTGTAGAAAGTAAATTCAAACTTGCATGAAGTAAGCATTTAATCATTTTAAGGTAGTCTAGAACTAGAATCATTAGATTTCCAGTTGAAGTGGGAAATAACCTTATGTTACTATTTACTTGGTGCTGACGGTGTTGGTATTTTCCCCAACTCTAGACATTAGAGATTGTTGCAAACACCACAGGGTCCCTGGTCTTTTGCCCTCTGAGATAACCTTCCCTTTGTGCCACTTTTTTTAGTCAGAAGGAGTTGAGAAAGACGTGCCAGATAAATGTACATAAAATGACCTACCTACAAAGCGGTCCTAGGCCATTCTAAGGGGTATTTCTTTTCTTTACTCGGAATCAGCCCAGGTAAAGAAAGGCTGGCCATGCTACAACCAAAGATTCCCACATTTCACAAATTTAAAGACTTGAAGAAACAGCTGACTTTGGTCCTCCAAATTATCTTTTCAGGGACGTTCTATGATAGGTAGTGGGGAGCCTGGCATTGTGGCTCCTATGTGGGAAAAAAACCCTTAATACTGCCTCCACCATTTGGATAGTGCTCCAATTAGAATCCCGAGGATACTGGAGCTCAGCCTACCCTAAAATACTTTTGATTTTACTTCTCCTTTTCCCTCTTCTGATCACCATCATTATCAATTCGCCATGCACACTTTTCTCCTGCCTCCAGCCAGTGCCTCATATGGTGCTTCTAACAAGGACCAGTTGATAAGTGTTGCTGTTCGGACCCAGCATAGGACACAAGAGTCATGAGCTAAGGGCTTGGTCCTCAGCTTGGCACTACTGGAAGGGGGTAGATCCATCTCTTGGTCCCCTTCTCATTTGCAGAAGATCTATTTCCATACTTCCTTTCATTTTTCTCTTTATTTGTATTTTGGGTTTCACATGTAAAAGAAACCATGCAATATTTAAGATTATGTGTCTGATTCACTTCGCTTAACAATAAGGTCTCAAGGTACATCCATTTCTCTATAAACAACTCTAGTTTATCCTTCTTTATGGCAGAGTAGTACTCTATTGTATGTAAATATCACCTTTTCTTTATCCGTTTATCTGCTAGCAGATTTAGCTATTATGAATTGTGCCACTATAAACATGGGTATGCATGGATTTAACTCTTTTGGTAAGGTATCTAGAAAGGGAATAGCCATGTTGAATGAAATTTCTAGTTTTAAGTGTTTTGAGGAATGTTCATATAGATTTCCATAGTGGTTGTAATAGTCTACACTCCCACCAACAATGCAGAAGGTTTCTTTTTTCCCCACAGCCTCTTCAAAATTTGTTATTATTTGATTTCCTAATAATAACCATTCTTTCTGTTGTAAGATGGAATCTCAGTGTTGTCTTAATTTGGATTTCTCTAATTGCCAGCGATGAACATTTTTTCATGTGTTTACTGATCATTTGTACTTCTTCTGAGAAGTATCTGTTCATTTCAGTTGCCCATTTTTTGACTGGGTCTTTTATTTTGGGGGAGGGGTCTAATTTTCTGAGTTCTTCATATATTCTAGATATGAGTCCTCCATCCAATGAATGGCTGGCCAAAATGTCTTGCCATTCTGTAGACTTTCTTTTCACTCTACTGGTTGTTCCTTTTGCTGTGTGGAAACTTGAATATGACCCCATTTGTTGATTGTTGATGTTATTTCTTGTGCAACTGGGTTTATTTGCAACTAGGATTCAGCCTTTGTCTCCAAGAGTTTTACCTATTTTATCTTCCATCAGATTTAGTGTTTGCTTCAACATTTAGTTCTTTGATCCATTTTGATTTTAGTTTAGTGCATGGTGAGAGAGATGGGTCTAGATTCAACCTTCAGTGTGTGGATACCCAGCTTTCCCCAGGATCATTTATTGAAGAGCCTTTTCCTCTTTTTATGTTGATTGTCTCAGGTATTTTGTTACAATAATGGAATGCTAACTAACACAAGAGTTATGCCAAAAACACAAAACATGCCTACCCTTGATGCTCTGGATACAGCCAGAATTCCTGCTCTGTGCTGCCTCAGCCCTACATGTTCCATGAAGAACTTCAAATGTGTCTCATTATCAATTTGTAAAACTAACTCAAGGATCCTTTTCATTTCATTTATCTGTCCTAAGCCTCTAGCACTGTATGTACCATAAGGTAAGTGGAGAAATCACTGGGGACCTAAAAGGGATTTAACTGAAACATATATTATTACTGTTATTGTAAATATTCTATATTTTGTAACTTTGGCTCTGCATATTGTGAACCTTTGTCACTTACATGTAGGACAGTCATGAGTCAATGGAAATTATGCTTAACTAGCACAAATTAAATTAAAAATAAAAATAGGAAATTGGGAGAGAACTGGTGACATTGTTTGAACATATCAATAGGGATCTAGTCATTGCTGTTCCTTCAGTTAATGGTGAGGATTATGGATGACTGACTACAGAAAGATGTTTAAAAGATTTTGCACTTTTTTCTTCTTAATGGAATAAAGTTGGTCAACATGATTCACCTTTTTCCCCTATAGTTCACTTTTCATGCTGTATAATCAGTACTTTAGATCATTTTGTACCCAATAATCAAAAACAATGTAAACCTTATGCTTTTAAGATATTACTAAACATACATGGGCTCATGAAGAAATCTGCATCAGTTACTAACCTTCCTGCTCCCACAGAGCTTAGAGAGAGATGTAGAGAATCAACAGTTGGTTAATGCTTACAGGAGCAAACTTGAAAATAAAAATCCCAATCCAGTCATTGAACGTAGGGATCTCTTATATGGGAATTGATCTAACCAGGACATAAAGTTATCACTTCCATGGAACAAAACACTTTACAATAGAGTCAGTTTGACTGTCAAGCCCAGTACACTTAAGGAAATTCACACAAAATGTATAGCATGTCCTTAAGGTAAGCCTTTAGTGACAGCAGTAAATTTTAGTGGTTGACCCAAGTTGCTTCCAAGGTCACACATACCTTGTTTTTGCTTAAGAATGAAAAATTGATATTGTTTTTTAATTGCCACTTCCCTAAACTGTTAGACTATTGATTGTATTACATTAGAGGTGAATCACTTTTTTAAAAAGTGAATTATCTTGACCAAGATTATACAATTAAGATGTCCCCATTTAGGATAACATTGTCTGTTGCTTTTTTATAAAAGGAAGTATATCATAACTTTTCCATGCCATGATAAGAAACGAGTGAAATGCTGGATGTGGTGCCTGTAATCACAGTTACTCTAGAGGCTGAGGCAAGAGGACTACAAGTTCAAAGCCAGTCTGGGTAACTTACTGAGACCTTGCCTCAGAATAAAAGAATAAAAAGGGCTGGGCATATAGTTCAGTGGTAAAGCACTCATGGATTCAATGTCTAGGACCTTGCCTTCCTGCAAAAGAATTCCCAGAAAACAAAACCAAATAACAAGGTTGGAAATGTGAAGAAAAGTGTGATGTAAATGGGGCTACACTTCACTAGACTTTATTTTCAGTGCCTGTTTCCTAGAAGGACCAACTGGTCACAAGTTTTCTTGTCTGTACAGTGCATGATAATGATGGCATACGTGTCTCCTGGTTATTGTGCATTAAGTAAGGTAATATAAGCAACACTCCTAGGACACACTAATTATTCCATACATGGTGATTGACATTAAAAAAGCAACAATAACATTAGTGACGAAGTAGTGAACAGGACTGTATTGAAGTCAATTCTGTGCGTTGTATTTATGATGAGATATATTCCTGAGAAAACTGTAAAGTGTTTTCTTCCATACTGGAATCTGACAAAAGACTGTCAGAAGTAAAATGATGTATTTTACTTAATGATAATATGAGGAATTTCTTATGGTGCAAGTTCAGACAGCCAGAAAGCTGCACAGCATCTAAACCCAAGCACTACGGCCCCAGACGAAACCCATATTCTTACTGACTACAGTATTTCAGTTCCTTCTCTGGTTGGTTTCTTCCAGATAGACTCAGCGCTTTCTGGACGGCATTAAATTATTACATTAACTAGGTCTGAAGATGTTCAAATAGTCACCACTATTTTTACTGCTGCTAAAATCAATTTGTTCCTGTGCCAAACTTTAATTCCTAAATCTATATTAGTATCTGAAGTCTGCTGTCTCACACTTAGTTTAAAAAAATTAAGTCATTTCTTTTCTGGATTTGCCTATGAATTTACACACAGTGAGCATACATGGAATAAAGCATCCTCTGAACAGACAGCAGCAGCTTTCCAGTGAGACAACAAAGACAACACAACTTGGGAAGAGTGATCGTTACGCTGACAGATCACAATCTTTGGCCCAAGTCAGTAAAGGAGCCAACGGACACCTTTCCTTAGTTGCAAGAAGAAGGTTTTGTAAGAACTGCTTATTGCAGTTAAGCACTGAGGGCAGTTTTTACCTCTTTAGGGAATACTGTATTTCCAAGAATGTCAGGGTCCATTTTCCTGTGAATGACAGCTTTATTGTACATTCTTCTTCATGGCTGAATAATGCTCCATTGTCCACATATACCACATTTTCTCTATCTCTTCATCCATGAGGAGCACCTAGGTTGATCCCATCACTTGAGTATTGTGAGTAGTGCTATGATAAATACTGTATGGGTATGGGGTGTCTATATACTATGCTTTCATTCCTTCAAAGCCTAAAACTAGAACTATCATAAGACCTAGATGGTTGCTCATCTCTGGTCTCCAAGGAAAGGATTTTAACTCTAGCCCTACCAGCAAAAGATTTGGGCAAATCATTGTACTTCTCTAGGACTTAGTCTCTTAAGTGTGTACATTACTTTTTATTATTTCACAGAGTTCTTACAGAGACAAAATTTGACATCTGTGAAAATGCTTTAGAAAGTAAATCTTTTATAAACAACAAATACCCACAAAAGCAACTGAGGTACAAGATCACAAGAGCCTGCAACAGGAACTTACTTAAAGTCTGGATTGCTACCATCTGATCCCATTATTAGCTTTTATCAAATAAACTTCTTGGATGGGGTCCCAGACTATATTTTCTACAGTTTGCAACCAATACAAAAAGGATAATGAACTTAATTTGTAGATTCTCTTTTTGATGGCATACATGTACTTGCCTCAGGCAACCTACAACTTGGTAACATTTCTGCATTTTATTTCACTATGCTTACTGTACTTTTATTTTACATATGACAATACTTGATTTAAATTTAGCCATAGTTAGGAAGAACTACTTTTCCTTGCCCACCCATAGCCCTCTTCAAGTAAGCCAGTATCCAACAAGTCTCTCCGTTCCTCCCCATTCCTCCATAGTAACACACTGCTTACCAGGGCATGGTGGTGCATGACTGTAATCCTAGAACCTTCATAAAATTCTCTTTTCCAGATTTTTCCCTTATCCTTTGAACAACTCTAGCATCATAGCTTAAAGAACATCTTCCCTGACTTGTTGTTTAACCAACTTTCTAAACTCTTACTCTATTCTCCCTTTCTACTCTGAGCCTGGTACATACTACAGAAACTGTAATTGCTTATTTTATTTCTCTATAAAGAAGACAGAGTCTAGTCAGGTATAATGGCACACTATGCTTGCAATACCAGCACTCTGGGAGGGAGGCTGAGACAGGAGGATCACAAGTTCAAGTTCAGTCTTGGCAATTTAGTGATTTAGGAAGACACTGTGTCAAATAAAACAAAACAAAAGAAAACAAAACAAAAGAAAAGGCTGGAGTTATAGAACAGTGGGAAGGTCCTGGATTCAACACCTTGCACTGAAACAAATAAAGAAGCAGAAATACATTTCAGTCCTTTAAACCTCATGATGAAATTATCTTCTAAAAGAAGTCCTTCCTAATTAACAGAAGTGTGTTTCCCACACTACTTTCCCATGTGCCCAGTGGTGTTATGAAAGTTTTGTCAGATACCATCCCATAACCATACACTGATGTTACTGCAAGAATAAGCCAGCCAGAGTGTTACGTATTTGAGGAAAAGAAATTATCCATGTATCAGCTCGATTATACACAACTGAGCTTTCTCTCTATAGAATGTGCAAAATGTTCACTTTATGGTATCTGGTTTCTGCTGAGTTGGAAGATGGGTGAAGGGGACAAAAAAGGAATTTGTGTTTCAGTGCATTAGTTTAAAATATGGGATTTTCATTTATCTATGCTCCAAGAAAACCCACAAGCTGAGCTTCAGACTGGATGAAAATGGTAATTTCAAAATTATTCTGCATAAAGAGCTAATCTGACATAGCTTCAGGCACTAGGGTTATAATTAAATTAAATATAACAGTGAATGAGGATTGCCAAGCACCCATTGCTGGGCTAAGCAAAAGAGAGCAGCATTCAAATTTCAAAGGATGAAAAATAAATTTTAAATAAGCTTAAACCAAGCTTTCATTCCTAGGAGACCAGGTTCCTTGTACAAAATAAATTGTTATCAGTGGAAACTGAAATGCAAGATAAATAAAACAAGATAAATAAAAACTAGAGAACTATTAACCCATAGAGACACTGAAAGAGACACAATCTTCCACTTGGAAAAGTTAATGGCAATTTCTTTATGTAAGGCTAGAAAGATGCAATAGATTTCGCCCCAGGGAACATAATGTACATAACATTTTTTGAACTTAACATGTGTTGCCAGGCCTGGGAGGCTGAGGCAGGAGGACTGTCACAAGTTGGAGGCCAGCCTGGACTACACAGTGAGTTCAAGGCCATCTGTGAGTACAGAGCGAGACTCTGTCTCCATACAAGCAAAGAAATGAACAAATAAATTTAACAGGTGTTTACACTGACATAGGGAACTGAATTCAAGCAGACTATTTTGATTTTTTTTTTGTTAAAAACTCAAACTATTGGGAAATTGAATTATTTTTGTTGTGAAATAAAAATACTAAGTTAAATCATGGTATTTCAAGTTATGTTCATCTAGCCCTTTCTTAGGTTTTATTTTATGAAGAGCTCCCCTGGTATTTGGGATCAGCACCGTGTTTTCTCAACATGCCAAGTTGATATGTGGTGGACTTTCTTTAACTTTAGCTCTAAGAAAATTCCAAGAGTGATTGCTATCTGAATCTTCCCTGTACATGATTTTAATGACAACAAAACATTTAGAGTGGAATAAATAAAACAATAGCAACAGCTGGTATTGTCCCTAAGAGAAAGAAATGGAATAGAGTGATAGGAAAAAATCATGCAGAATTTTGAACATAAAACACACAAGCCCTGGATTTGTGTGAATGGGGACAGAAAAGTGATTTTTCTGGATAGGATGTTACTGTGAAAGGGTTATCATCTGAAACAAATACTTTTAAGAGAATAGAGTCTATGAAGTAGAAGAAACATTTTCCTCTGTAAACAGTTTCATAGAAGAAAATACAGACCAAAGATTAGAAGGACACATAGAAGAATAATAGATTAGTAATGAAGAGGACAAGATTTATAATCTTCAAGAAGGACTTGAAAGGTCATATAACAAATTTAGACCCTGTAAGAGTAGACATGGAAGATGGGACCATCTAAAATTACCTAGCGATAATGACACAAGAGAATAACAATCTAAGCAAAGCGGGAGAAATTGAGCTTGCATTTGAGTGCACTTGTGGTGGATTGACAAATGGTCCACTTGTAACACCCAGCTGAACTCAATCAGCATGGTGCTAGGTGCAGAAGGTTCATCTGAGGATTGCTGCCAACACTATAGAAGGAGACGTGGAGGGGAAGATGGTGAGCTGTTGGTTCTCCTGGGGAAGTGAGTCATGCTGGTTCTCCTGATATGAACTCGGCTGTTCTCATTGTTGGAGTCTGACAGCTCATTGTCACTGGGGATGGCTGTGGTTCTTTTTGGGCAGCTCCGGTCCTTACCTTATGCATCACTTCCTGGCTCCAGGGCAGATCCCTCGGCCTGCTGACAGAGATCCTTCATCCCTCGGTACAGACTTTCTAGCTTCCACCACCGACCTTTGGGCCTTCCCAGTGCAGATCCTTGACACAGACTTGCATGAGACATTGTTGTGGGTTCTAGGCTTCCAGCTGGACTCCTGGAGGTCATTTTCATGGGCTCTGGGTCTTCACCTGGACTCACGCAGGACATTGCTGTGGGATCCAGGCCCTCAGCTGGATTCTTCAGCTCTCCAGTGCATGGACAGATCCTTCACTCTTCTGCACTTGACACTTTGGGTGAGTATTATCAAGTAATCCTATAAATTCTATGTCCTACATTAAGTCTATTCCCCTGACTACAGCCGTACCATATTTGTAACAACAGGCAGAATTAGTCAGATTTGAAAGGAAAACCTGAGTTCCGAGCAGGTCACTGGGAGGTGAAGTCATGGGAATGAGAGCAACCGTCCAGGGGAAGGGTGGACAAGGAAGAGTGGCCTGCCGAGGCACCTCAGCCCCTACGGGCGGCTTGAACTCTG
>RJWT010020894.1:0-17791 GCA_004365215.1 Cuniculus paca | reverse complement strand
GGTCCGCTGGAGACTGAACCCAGGGCTCACACCTGCTAGGCGAGTGCACTGAACTGTGCTCCCCGCACACAGCCTAGGTGTTCACAAACCATCCAAGTGATCCTGACACTGAAGTCTTAGGACCACGAAGTCCACAAAGAATAAATCTGGGGATAAAAATAATTTAACCAGATACTCTTCAGAGGGTTGATGCTTACATAAAGAATTTGTATAAATTGATGGGCAAAGGACAGATAATCAAGTAGAAAAAGGAACAAAGCACATGAACAGCAATCAGAGAAGGGTAATCAAAATATGACAAGCAAAAATTTCACCCATAGTCAGAGAAATGCAGTGTGCTTCACAATCATCAAGACAGGAAAATTTTTGAAATGTTATCATTATATACTGCAAACATGTATCGAAAAAAAAAAGATGAGAAAAGAAATTAAGACTGTAATGTACATGCACAAGTTCTGACAAGCAATGTAAACATTATGTACTACACATATGTACATAAAGTAAATGAATAAAAAAGAACTGAATTCAGTTGGATGTGGTCATGTGTGCTTACTTATAATCCCAACACTCTGAGAGGCTGAGGCAGAAGGATTGCAAACTCAAGTCGAGCCAAGCCTGGGTAACTTATCGATACCTAGTTTCTGAATAAAAAATAGAAAAAGGGCAGGGCAAAGACCTTGGTTCAATCCCCAATACTAGAGAAGTATAGGATGGGGAAGAGAAGGAGAACTGAATTCTGTTCCCAGCACCAACATGACTTGTTTTATGACTTTGAACAAGTCATTTTCACATCTTGGGCTACTGTTTTGTCATCTGTGCAATACAACTTTTTGTGTTGTGATTTCTAGGTCCTTATCAATTCCTTGTTTTATTGTTTTTTGAGGCAGGGTTCTCACTATCTAGTTCAGGTTGCTCTTGAACTCACAGTGATCTTCCTACCTCAGCCTCTCAAGTGCTGGGATTACAGCCATGTGCCCCTCACTCTGTGCTTAGTTTCTTACCAATTCTAATTTAAACATCAAACCTCTCAAACATTTACTGAAAAAAACATTACATAGCAGAAACTTTAACTGACAAGATAAAAGATAAATTAGCTACTAGCTAGAAGAGCCAGTCTTCAGTCTTTAATATCACGGATGTGTTCACACCTTTATGCTATGCTTGTTAAAACAAAAACAGTAACTTTTAGTTTTCCTTACTTTCTCTACATTGTACCTGTTTTAGGATGAACACTAAAAGGGCTCTTCAGTAAATGATTGAGTCCTTTGCTAACATTGATATCCAGCCGTGGAAAGCAGTATTGCAGCATAATCTCCCACTCCAGCCAGGGTCCACATTTGTCATTTTTGATATTCTAGAAGATTCAAGGCCAGCATAAGAATCAGTAGGAACTTTTGAGTATTTCATTTTTAAAATTTTCATTAATAAAAATTAAATAAAAGCAGATGATTTATTTGAAGATAGGGAAATAGAGAGAAAGAGGAAGAGAAAGACAGCTATTCTGGATGAGTAGGTAGTATTTGAAAGGGAAATTCTGAATATTTCCTTAAAGAAAGTTAAAAAATGATTTTCAAACATCTTTAACTGATCAAACAAAACAATTAGCATTCAACTAAGAAACACATTAGTAATTTGTAAATACAGATTTCAATGGAATATACCTGACATGTGCTGGTTATTCTTTTCAGATGTTCCCAACGCTGAAGTGAATTGTTAGACTTCTGGAAGCATGTCTGAAGTTCTTCATGAATTGGTGATGTGACATTAAGGAACACATTCATTTAGGGCGTATCAACAAACAACTTAGTTTTTAGTATGTATTACCACAAGGATATATAAAGCTTCCATATATAGCCACATGCATATATATTGTTGTTTGTTTTGTTTTGTTTTTTAAGACAGGGTCTTTGTTATGCAGTTCAGGTTGACCGTGAACTCACTATGTAGCCCAGGCTGGTCTTGAACTCATGAGATCCTTCTGCCTTGGCCTCCTGAGTGCTGGGATTACAGGGATGTGTCACTACATCTGGCAAAGCTTACACATATCTAGAAAGAAATTATTTTTGTTTTGTGACAGGATCTCATTATGTACTTCAGGCTGGTCTCGAATTTGTGGCAATCCTCCTGCCTTAGCCTGCTGAATGCTGGGATTACAGACTTGTGCCATGATGCCAAGCCACATTCCTTTCTTTCTTTCTTTTTTTTTTTGCAGCACCAGGGATTGAACCCAGGACCTCACACTTGCCAGGCAGGCACTTAGGCCACTGAGCTAAATCCCCAGCCCTTGCCTTTTTGAGACAGGGTCTCACTATGCTGTTCAGGCTGGCCTTGAGCTCACTTTGTAGCCCAGGCTGGTCTCGAACTCACAATGATACACCTGTCTCAGCCTCCCGAGTGCTGGGATTACAGGCATGAGCCACCACACCTGGCTGCAAACCACATTTCTTATGGCATTCCAGATTAGAGATACAAAAATGTAGAAATACATGAGATAGTTTATATCTGTGCACAGTGGTATGTGCCCGTAATCCCAGCACTCAGGAGCCTAAGGCTGGAGGCTTGGTGTGAGTTTGAGGCAGGCCTGAACTATATAGTGAGTTTAAGACCAGCCTGAACTACATAGTGAGACTCTGCCTCAAAAACAAAAACAAAACAAGAGATTTTTGTATAAAAAGATTAAATTTATAAGTAAGCGCATTTTTTGTTTTGTTTTGTTTTGTGGCACCAGGGATAGAACTCATGACCTCGTGCTTGCCAGGCAGGCGCTTAGGCCACTGAGCTAAATCCCCAGCCCTTTTGAGACAGGGTCTCACTATGCTGTTCAGACTGGCCTTGAGCTCACTTTATAGCCCAGACTGGTCTCAAACTCACAACAATCCTCCTGTCTCAGCCTCCCGAGTGCTGGGATTACAGGCATGAGCCAGCACGCCTGGCTAAGTAAGCACATTTGTAATACTACAAATCAATATAACTTGCTCATGTGAGAATGATCTCAGAAAAGGATATTCCCAGGAAGAAGAGCTAAAATCTTATCCCAGCATTCTTTGTTTTCAAGAATGTCTTGATCAACCAACGCATATTCTTCAAAGTATTTTCTAATTATGTTTATAGATCTTCTGTAGGAATAACAATAACAAAGTCCTGATACTATAAACCACATATATAACTTTATTTATTGTTGCCCTTGCGTGGGAGGCTACTGCTTATTTTCTCTGAATTCTTAGAACTTAACCAGATAAGATGGGAATAATATCCCTTTGCTAGGCTATGAGTTAAAATAAGACACTTAAAGGGGAAAGAACCTAGCTGGCACAGGATATTCCAGAAATCTTTACTTCTAATATTTTTTTTCAAGAAATGTTTACTTCTTAAACTCTATAACCAAGGTTAGTAGCATCATAAAAGTCCAACAGCGCAGAAAGTAAGTAATCCACTGCAGCATATCAGTACTAGAATTAGAATGTGGCATACTCTAGTCTTCTCTGAATTGTTTGCTTTAACATTTCAAGTAAGTAGTGCTTGCACTTTGCAAATACACTTCGCATCTATTGTGCCCTTTAATTTCTGCTACAACTCTGTCAGAGGTACAGCAGATATTCTGTTCATCATATAGATAAGGAAATGGAGGCTTCAACATTTCATCAGGTTCATACTATGTAACAGAATAGGGGTTGTTCTAATGGAATGCTTTTCCCATTATCCTAGAGAAGTAGGGAATTCAACAGAAAAAGCATAGGCTTTAGAGTTAGGCTCAAGAATGCTAAATGTAACAACTGTGTGATACCAAGCAAATTATACAATCTCTCTAAAACTCACTTTCCTCATTTGTAAATGGAGTACTGTCTTGTTTCTCATGAAGTTGTTGTGAAGGCCAAAAAGAACAACTGTAGAAGCTATCAGGATACTGCACCGTAATTATGCATTCAGCTAACTGTTGCTATTATCATAAAGTGCTACCCAGCTGTGCAAACTGATAGCAAGACAATTCGAAAAGCACATGTAAGCAAATCAGACATGACTTAATTGGAGTCTTTTCCAACAGACCTGACAAAAGGGTGAACTTTTTCACTTAGGTGAACTTTCTTTTTAACATCCTGGCCACCCTGAAAAATAAAATATCAAAAAAGAACTTATGTTCATTGTTTAATCATTTTTCTCCATGCCTGTATCTTGTAATCTGAATAACTACTCTGAAGATAACAATATGCAATATATTAACCAATGTAAATTTCCTATTATATTGTTTTGAAATTCTGTATCATTGTTTTCAACAAAAAGAATTTATAAATAACAAATAGAATTTAAAATTTTCTTCAATGTAATTATTACATTTAGAATTATATAACTTCATAGATAAATTAAGCTTTATTAAAGGAGGACATTTATGGCAAATATGAAATTTTTTTTTTATTTTGGCAGCACTGGGGATCGAACTCAACCTTGTGCTTGCCAGGCAGGCACTTATGCCACTAAGCTAAATCCCTGGCCCCTTTTTTTTAGATAGGGTCTTGTTATGTAGTCCAGGCTGGCCTCAAACTTGCTGTATAGCCTGGGCTGGCCTTGAACTTGTGATCCATTTGCCTCAGTCTCCCAAGTGCTGGGATTACAGGTGTGCACCACCACATTCAGCATAAAATATCTTAAAATAATGTAAAAAAATTATTCCATTATTTTCTTAGATGAGGTCTTGCTATGTTGCTCAGGTTGTTCTCAAATTCATGGGTTCAAGTGATTCTCCTGCTTCAGGGTTCTGAATGTTGGGACTATAGCCATGTCCTACCATGCCTGGGTTGCTACTACGATTTTAAATGATCACTAGTAAGATTATCTACTCTGGAATGTGAATGGTATAACAATAGTTTTTTTTTTTTTGTCTTTTCTTTTTTTGAGACAGGGTCTCATTATGTAGTTCAGGCTAGCCTTGGGCTCACTTTGTAGTCCAGGCTGGTCTCGAACTTGCAACAATCCTCTTGCCTCGGCCTCCCAAGTGCTAGGGATTACAAGAGTGCGCCACCATGCCCAGCTTTTTACCTTTTTTTTGGTGGTCTTGGAGATCAAACTCAGGGGCACTGTACCACTAAGTCACATCCGTATTCCTTTTTAATTTTATCTTGAGACAGAATATTACTAAATTGCCCAGGCTGGCCTGGAATGCATGATCATTCTGGTTCAGCCTCCCAAGTAGCTGGAATTCAGGCATGGGCTACCATGCCCCGACTTTTGTATTATTTCGAGACAGGTCTTGCTATGTTGCCCAGGCTTGTCTCAAATTTGTGATCCTCCTTCCTTAGCTTCCCAAGTAGCTGGGATTACAGGTGTGTATCACTGCTTCCAGCAAGACAGCTTAATTTTTTAAGCATACCAGGCTTGGTAGCATCTAGTAAATAAAGAAATGTAAATTATAATTAAGAGATCCTTACCTTTACAAGACTCAAATACTCAACTATCCCAGAACGTACTGCAGAGGACAATTTTCTAACCGATTCATCACAGACCCAACAGTGAACACCTCTCCTTCCAGAATATACCCAGAGACGATGCTTAAACCCAAAGTCCTCTGTGGAGGGGAGATATAAGTAATAGATTTTAAGAAAATGTATAAACTCCTAGTTCTTACTTTCTTAGCTTTATTTTTTATCTGTTCATATATACTTTCATGTAAACTGTACTAAATTACCTATTTACTGTGCTTTTCATGTTTTTGTCCTCATGATTTTTCCCATTCTGGTCTTCCTGCTAAGAATGTCTTCATGCCCAACACTTTCATTTGTTCCTGATATCTGGTCATTTTTTTTTTTTTTTTTTTTGGTACTGAGGATTGAACTCATGACCTCACACTTGCCAGGCAGGTGCTGTGCCACCAACCTATATCCTGGCTCAGTCATTTATTCATAAAAATACCTTAGGAATATTAAGAATATGTTTAAAATATTTTGAACAGTGCCTGGCACATAATGAATCCTCTATATAAGAGTTAGCTATCATGATCACCACCTCTTCTAGGAAGCTTTTTCTGCCTTGATTTTGTTGTTCCCATTCTTTTTTGGTACTAAGGATTGAACCTAGGGCTTTTGCACTAAACCACATGCTCAGCCCCTCTGCCCACCTTTGAGATAGGCTCTAGCTAAGTTGCCCAGGTTGGCTTTGAATTTGTGATCTTTTTGCCTCAGCATGCTAGAGTACTGAAATTACAGATGACTACCACCACACCTGGCTGTGTCCATTCTTACATGCACTGCTGGTGTTCTACAACCCTATAGGTCCCTGTGTGTTACTTTACATAAATGTGATCTTCAATTTTTCATGTTTCCTTAGACTGTGTAACCTATTTGAGCTAAGAACTGTTATCTTTTACACTTCTTTCATTTAGAACAGTACTTAACACAGAGTTGATCAACAGAAGACTAAATTGGGAGAAAACACAATGGTTTGTTGAACAGTTATATTAAAGTCTCCACTACAATTTTGTTTTTTGGTGGTAAGGGGGATTGAACCCAGAGCGTCTGAACTGAGTTACATTTCCAGCCCTTTTGTAGATTTTTATTTTGTAACAAGGTCTCACTAAGTTGCTAAGCTGCCCACCTAGACTCCCAATTTGTGATTTTCTTGCTTTAACTCCCAGAGTGCTGGAATTACAGGCACATGTGCCACTGAGTACCACTTTATTCTTATGCTTTATTTTCCTCTAAAATGTTTCAAGGAGACATATTAGAAGTTTATGAGATTTGATTGTAAAGTACAGAGACTAATATTCAGAGAAGAGATTCTTGCATTTGACTCCAGATACTACTGATACTTGCCTTTCAGTGCTCGGTCAATGATGTGTATGGCCATTGTCATGAGGGTCCAGCACTTGGAGCATATGTCTGCAGAGCTGGAACAGAGTTATCATTACTCACGGTCACTGACCCCTTTCACCCTAACAGCAAGGCACACAGTTCTTACCTACAGCATCTTCTCACATCATCATAGTCTGTCATGTCAATGTCAAACACCAGTTCTTTCTCTTGAGCCTGGAAGGCTCCCAGCTTCACTGCATTGTGTTGATTGGGCTATGAATATAAAATATTGATTAGTTTCTATAAGACCTGCTATGTTTTTAAGTCTATTTTCTACTCACATGGAAAAAGTGACCAAAGAAAAACAAACTATATAATGACAGGTCTATATTAATTAAAGTTTATTATTTTGGTGTCTACATATTCAGAACTGATGACGGTTTTAATTTTTATCTATTTAAAATAGTATGATGACTACATAACCACTATAAATATTTGCTGGTTGATAAAAATAATAATTATTTTTAGGTTTTTTTTTTTTTTTTTGGTGGCACCGGGGATTGAACTCATGACCTCGCACTTGCCAGGCAGGTGCTTAGGCTACTGAGCTAAATCCCCGGCTATTTTTAGGTTTTTTGATAAGGAAAAGTCAAAATAATGACCCAAGTTGCAAGTTGTTTTATTTTTTTATTTTTATTTTTTGTCTTTTTGAGACAGGGTTTCACTATGCAGTTCAGGCTGTCCTTGGGCTCACTTTGTAGCCCAGGCTGGTCTCGAACTCTCAATGATCCTCCTGCCTTAGCCTCCCGAGTGCTGGGATTATAGGCGTGCGCCACCACACCCAGCTGCAAATTGTTTTAAGAACCTTTCCAAAAAAAATATAGACCTTCCCTTATTACTATACATATGGTACAAGTAACAGAGATGCATTTATTTTAAATGTTTCAATAATTTATTTATTTAGTTTTTTGGTACTGGGGATCTAACTCATGACCTTGCGTTTGCCAGGCAGGCACTTACACTGCTGAGCTAAATCATGAGTCATGAGTTCGATCCTTGGTGCTGGCAAAGAAGATGGATTTTTCTTTTTTTCTTTTTTTTTTTTTTTTGCGGCACCGGGGATTGAACTCACGACCTTGCGCTTGCCGGGCAGGCGCTTAGACCGCTGAGCTAGATCCCCAGCCCTGTTTTTGAGACAGGGTCTCACTATGCCATTCAGGCTGGCCTTGAGCTCACTTTGTAGCCCAGGCTGGTCTCAAACTCACAACGATCCGCCTGTCTCAGCCTCCTGAGTGCTGAGATTACAGGCGTGAGCCACCACGCCCGGCTAGAAGATGGATTGAATGTGGCTACTTCTTTTGCTTCCTCTGAACTCAAAAAAAAAAAAGAAAAAGAAAAAGAAAAAAAAAAAGCTACACTTTTTTGGTAGTACTGGAAATTGAACCCAGAGCATTTGCACTGAACTAGACTTCTTTATTGAGACAAATCTTGCTATATAGTTCAGGTTGGCCCTGACAAACTGTGATTTTCCTGCCTCATTCTCCAGAATGCTGGGATTACAGGCGTGTGCCAGATTTTTATTTTGAGACAGGGTCTTGCTAAATCACTAAACTGCTCAAGCGAGGCCTGAATTTTCAATCCTCCTACTTTAACCTTCCTGAGTGCTGGGATTACAGGTGTGTATTACCATGCCTGGTTCTAACTCTTATTTGTTTTGAGATGCGGTCTCACTATGCAGCTGAGGCTGGCCTCTAACTCATGGGGATCCTTCTGTTTCAACTTCCCAAGTGCTGGGGTTACAGGTATGTGCTACCATGCCTGGCTAACTCTAATTTGGGGGGTGGGTACCAGGAATCGAACACAGGACCTTGTACTTGCCAGGCAGGTGCTTATGCCACTGAGCTACATCCTTGGCCCCTCTGATTTTTAATCTGACAAAAATTGTATCAAGAGCATGTAGGAACAGAAAGGCTATATTTATGGGGTGGGGCTAATCCTCATGTGCCAGAGTGGAATATCAGTAGACGCTGGTTAAAATGGAAAAATGAAAGAAATATAAGCCTGTTACTAAGAGACCAGGAGGTAAATATCATAAGAACCAGCTAAAAGAAATAGGATGCTTCTAGGTAGCAGTAAATGGTTGAAGAGGTAGAACATTTGATTTTTACCCTAACAGAAGTATTTGATTTTCATAAACTACATGTGCATATGTAACTGACAAAAACCACAAAGGAAACAAAAAGAAAACAGTTCACAGATGATTCTGTCTTGACCCAATTAAGAACAAAAAAATAGATGGGTGTGGTGGCACATGCCTCTGATCCCAGCATTCTGGTAAATTGAGGCAGGAGAATTGCAAGTTTGAGCTTAGGCTGGGCAAATTTAGTGAGACCCTGTCTCAAAATAAAAAACAGTCTGAGAGTATAGCTCAGTAAATATGCCCTTGGTTCAAACCCCAGCAACGCAGACACACAGACACACACATACACACAAAAAGAGGCTTGACTTTTTTCTTCTCTTAGTATTAGGGAGAAATAAAGTGGCACACTGGTCTTTCTACAGTTTCATTCTAACTTCTAAAGTGGAATAAATTTCAAAGCATTTCCCTTACCTGTGTTTTCTTATGTCTCTCCTTACCCTGATGACTGTAAGTAAGTGTGGGGCTTAGAGTCAGAAAAATTGGAATCAAGTCCTACTTATATTTAGAAATTGTGTGACTTTGGGCAACTAAGTTCTTCAGGCCTATTTTCTTCTTTGTAATAATGAGGCTTGATAGGAGGAACAAGTTATATATATGAAAACTCCATCCACAAGTCATTATCCCATATGTATACTATATTCCAATCCCCAATGTTTAATTTTAAGGAGGGTAAGAAAGGCAATTTTGGTTTGTTCATTCATCCAACACATATTTATGGTATACTTTCTCTTCCAGGGACTCTTTCAGGCACTCAGGATATACTGTTGGCAGGGGTGGGAGGACTGGAAGGTTGTCTTAGTGCTACTTGAGAAAAGAGTTGAAAGAAGTGAGGAAAAGAAAGTAGATGCCTGGGGAAATGGGTTTTAGGCTGCAGAAACAGCCTGCACAATGTAAAGCGTGACATGAGCAGAGTCAGTGAAGAGAAGAAAAGAATTTTGAGGATGAATGACATGGGGGAGCCACCACAGCACTCTACATGATCAGAGAAACTTCTCTAGTAACAAAGGATCCCTTCGGTGGCTGTGTTGACTTCACTCTACAGCACAAACTGTTGGCTTCTCTCAGTAATTCAGATGAAAGATGGTGGTGGTAGCAGTGGTTAACAGCAGCTAGATTTTATGCATTGATACAGCCAAAAGGGTTTCCTAATGGAACCAGTATAGGAATGAATAAAAACTTCAATATTGGGAGAGAATGTAATTCTCTTATTTTCTTCTCTTAAACCTTGTTGAGGCCCTCATTTACCCTCTTAGACAGATACTTTTTTGTTTTTTTTTTTTTGGCTCTTTTGAGAGAGGGTCTTACAACGTAGTGCAGGTTGGTCTTGGACTCACTATGTAGCCCAGGCCAGCCTCAAACTTGCTGTGATCCTCCTGCCTTAGTCTCTTGAGTGCTGGGATTATAGGCCTGTGCCACCATGGCCAGCTTCAAATTTTTTTTTTTTTAACACTAGTGAGAATGCAACCAGTGTACTTCCAAATGATTTCCAGTGAGTACAGTGTCAAGGAACAAAAATGATTACAACACACGTGTTTAAAAATGTGGATTTTCAACTACAATAAATTCAAATAAAATTTTAATCTCAAAACTCTGGTGGCACTAATCTATTCTTGATTTATAAAACAAAACAACGAGCTGGGCGTGGTGGCGCATGCCTGTAATCCCTGCACTCGGGAGGCTGAGGTAGGAGGATGGTTGTGAGTTCAAGACCAGCCTGGGCTACAAAATGAGCTCAAGACCAACCGAACTGCACAGTGAGACCCTGTCTCAAAAACAAAACAAAACACAAAACAACGAAACACATACATAAAACATTTCTTACTCTGTGGGAATATACTGCGCCTATATCAATCTTGTATGGATTCATTTTCTGCATTTCCTTTTCCAGATCACTCTGGTTGTTGAACGACTGGTAGCGAATGTAAATATCATCTTTCAATGTGAACGAAAATTCGCGGTTTTGAAAGTAATTCTTTACCACTGCAAAGTAAATATGCATTTTAGAATATGGTACTTTATTCAGTTTAGGGCATTATAACACTAGCCAATGGGAAGATATTTTTAATAAACCCTTATGCCCAACACTGTTCTAAATGCGAAAAGATAAGACCTAATCCTTAATTTTAAATTTACCATTCCATATTTGACAGGAAAAAGTAAACATGAGGCGAAAGATAAATAAGTATTATAAATATACAATGCCACTTCTCTCTCCTTGGTAGGCACTAACCGATGCAGTTGTGAGGAAGAAAGCATGCTCCTCAGAACCTGATGCAGATCAAGCCTCTGAAGCTTTCTGCCTGGTCCTAGTTAACCCCTGAATGTCTGCGCGTACTAAGCTGCTCATTAGTTTCACACTCAGCCTTTTCCACCTGTGAGGTGGTGGGCAGGCTGGAAATAGCAGTACTGTACATGAAATGCTGGGCGCAGTGGCACACGCCTGCGATCCCAGCTACTCCAGAGGCTGAGACAGGAGGACCCTAAATTCAAGCGCAGCCTAAATTACTAAGACACTGTCTCAAAAATAAAACAACAGAAACAGTTGGGGATGTAGCTCAGTGGTCGAGTGCTTCTTTAGTATACGCGAGACCCTGGCACAAATCCCCAGCACCACCAACAAAACAAGGCACTGAGGCACTTACTTCATATTATCAATCTCAGTATGTCCCGCCCGAATGTCCTCACTGCGCTCCCGACCCACTATCCATCCCGCTCCCGGCCTCCATCACCTCCGCCATAGTTGAGCCAGCGATAGTACTGGGGGTAGGGGAAGAGCCTCCGGTAATAAAGCTTGAGCAGCTCGGGGAGCTCTGCGGGGTCAAACGACTCCATTGCGCGGGAAACTCCCAGGCAGGAATACCGCATAAATTGGCGGGAACCGCCAGCTAGACGTTCCATTAGTACGCAGGCGCTTTGAGGCCGCGGCCCGGCGTCTGCCGAGGCCGATGGGAATTGTAGTTCTCGCTGCCTGCTGGAGTCGCGGGTCTCCGCCCACCTGTCGGGACAACGCGAGGTTCACGCGTAGCTTCCGGGTGTGGGAGGCCCTGTCCACTCTAGGAACAGGTCCTCTAGAAAGCTGAGACCTTTGCATGTTGATTTAGGTTACCAAGATACATTTAAAAAGATGTCCTATGCAAACTCTATGAATGTTCGCGGAACAAAACAAAACACTAATTTTTTTTTTTTTTAGTGGTACTGGGGATCGATCTCACAACCTCGTGCTTAGCAGGAAAGCACTTTAACTGCTCATTTAAATCCCCGGCCCAAACTAGCGGTGTTTTAAAAGAGGTGGTGATACATGCCTGCAATCCCAGCTCTCAAGAGGCTTAGGCAGAAAGATCACAAGTTTGAACCCAGCCTGGTCAACTCAGCGGGATCATGTAAATGAAAAGGGCTGGGCCGGGCTTGGTGGTGCTTGCCTGTAAAACCAGCATTCTGGACACTGAGGGAGGAGAATTGGTGTGAGTTCGAACTACACTGTGGGACCGTGTCTCAAAAAACTGAAAGAGAGAAAAACAAAACAAAACAAAACAAACCAGGGATATAGCACAGTGGGAAGGTCCTGGTTTCAATTTCTGGTTAGAGAAGTCGCTAGTAAACTACTATTAGCCTAATTTGGGAAAACGTTCACAGTCTTCACAACTCTTCTGGGTAAAATGATTAAAAAAAAAAAAAAGCCGGGCGTGGTTGCTCACGCCTGTAATCCCAGCACTCAGGAGGCTGAGGCAGGAGGATCATTGCGAGTTCCAGACCAGCCTGAGCTACAAAGTGAGCTCAAGGCCAGCCTGAACTGCATAGTGAGACCCTGTCTCAAAAAAAAAAAAAAAAAAGGTCGGTGGACAAAGCAGTTATTTGAAAATTTCCCGGTATCTTCCATAAAATTTACTTGGTTTTCCCAACCTCTATGCATCATCCTGTTTTGAGTCCGGTGAATTCTGTTGCTGGCAGAATTTTCATTCCAACAATAGTACTAGCTTTGCAGAGTGTTCTTATCTAGAACCACATCACTACTTGCTCCACTTTTTTTTTTTTTTTTGGTGGTACTCAGGATTGAATCTAGGGCCTTAGCACTGACCAACAACCCCAGCCCCCCCCCCCTTTTTTTTGAGGCAGAGAATTACCAAATTGCTAGATTGCCTGGACTGGGCTCAAATTTGGGATCTTCCTGCCTCAGCCTTCCAGAGTACTGGGATTACAGGCATGCTCCTCCCCAATGGAGGTTTCTTAGTTTCCTTTAGTAAGTGACTTCTTTGGTTCTTCCAGTTTCAGTTGCTAAGGAGGGCAGGACTTTAAGGAGCTAAGACATAAGGAGAGAAAGCAAAGGCCATTACAGATAGTATGCCAATTGCTAAAGCAAAAGTTTTGCAAAAGAGTATTTATTTGAGAAACAACAGCTTTGTCTTTTCTATCAAACAAGAGTGCCTCCATTTTGGGCTCTAGTCCACCCTAAGCAGCCCCTCCTGAACACACCAAGTTACAAGAAATGCCTGCTGAGTTTAGACTTGGGGAACATAGCTAACAGCTAAAGATAATTTATCAACAGCCAAGGACTTTCAGTGCCCCATACCCCCACTCTTTCCTCCCTTTAATTGCTTAAACTAGCCAATCAGGATAGATTGTAAACCTTCAACCCAACCAATAGGGATAAAGGTCAGCTGCTTCTCAGGCGTTAGGGATAAAAGAGGCAACACTCCTTTGTCCTATGCACCTGCTACCTCATTGCTGGGGCTCACTTGTGTCATTTTGTAAAAGTAAAATCCTTGTCGAGATTTCTTGGTGTCTGAGTACTTCATTACACACACCAACACTATGATACTAGGGGCTTATTTCCAACATTTACAAGGTTGACAAACAGGAGGAGATGGGAGCCCTGTTGCGAATCCATTTTGCTGAGGGAGATACAGTTTAAAGGTATTTATGGAATTAAGAAAACATTGTCTGGTCAGATGTGGTAGTGCATGCCTGTAATCCCAGCACTTGGGCGGCTAAGGCAGGAGGATGGTGACTTTGAGTGTAGTTTGGGTTAACATAGTGAGACGAGACTCTGTTTTAAATAAAAATGCTCCTGAAAAATAAATAAAATAAAAATAAAAAGGCTCCTGCGTTGGGCGGGGTATCTGGGGAGCTGCTTTTTCTGCTTAATTTTGCTGTGCGCCCAAATATGTTGTACAAATGAACAACAACAAAAACAAAATGAAACAAACAAACAAAAAACCAAATAAAAATTCCACCAAAAAGCCAGGTGTGGTGGTGCACACCTGTAATCCCAGCCCTCAGGTCCCTGAGGCAGGAGGATCACCATGAATTTGATGCCAGCCTGGGATACATAGTGAGATTCTGTCTCAAACAAATAACAGCAGCAACAACAACAAACAAACCCAAATCCAAACCCAAAACAAAACAACAAAAAACAAAAGGCCAGTACAGTGGCATATGTTTGCAATCTTGACACTCTGGGAGACTGAGATAGGACGGTCAGGGGTTAGAGTTCAGTCTGGGCAACCTGAAGACTTAATGAGACCCTATTTCAAAATAGAATTTAAGAAAGAGCTGGGGATATAGCTCAGCGTGAATGCCTTGGGTTTAATCCTCAGAACCACAAAACAAAACAAAATAAAGAAAAAGAAAAAGAAAAAAAGAAAAAGAAGGAAAGAAAGATTGTCTGAGGCTTGGGGAAAGGTGATTGGAAGCAGAGGAAGTAATTGTATTCTATGCATGTGTAATCAAACTTAGATGCCTATTGAGAAAGTGGCGCCCTTAGCATACTCTGAGAGTAGTTTTTAGTGTGCAGGCCCGAGTGAAGAGTTGGTGGTTTCAGCCACTTTGAGACAGACAAAAGTGGCCTCCAGGTTCCTGAAAAACAAGTAAGGCAGTCATTACCCGTGACCAACATGTCTCGGGTATTATGTGACTTCTAAAATTGATGATAAAGGCAAGTTACTAAGAACAAAAGAAATTAAAGGGTTTATTTAAGTTTCACATTCACTATGGTTTGTTCCTCCCTAGAATTTCTGCGTTGAAACCTAATCACCATGAGATGGTATGGAGGGGAGGGGTTGGGACTTCATCACGTCATGAAGTCTCTGCTCTCCTGAACAGGATAAGAGCCCACATGAGGTCCCAGAGGGCTGCCTTCTTCCATCATGTGTGAACACAGCTAGGAAGGACCATCGAGGAACTAGAAAGCAATCCTCCAGACACTGAACCTGCCAGCACAGTTTTCTTGGACTCCCAGGCTCCAGAATTGTGAGAAATAGTTTTTCGGTGGTTTTTAGGCCATTTTATTAAGGATCTTTACTTATATCAGTTGGAATGGATTAAGACAATGTTTGACTTAAGTTAACATTAGTTTGCCTATCAGGAAAAAGGGAATAATAATAGCTAAAATTTATTTAGCTTTTGTCCTGACATCAGTTACTAACATTTTATTCTTCGTAAGAACTCTATATGGTAGAGTTCTATTTTATAGATGGAGAAATAGCCAAGAATTTAAGCAATTTGTGCAAGGTGTCTCAGCTAGTCTGTGGGAGAGACATTAATTGAAGAATCCAACAGCCTGCAGAGTCTGTGTGTTTAATCCCTGAAGTACATACTCTATATAAGCTATAAGCTTGCTTTTTTTTTTTTTTTTGGTGGTACTGAGTATGGAACCCACAACCTTGCAACTGCTAGACAAATGCTCTACCACTGACCTGTATCACCAGCCCTATAATGGGTTGCTACGGGATTTAAGGAGATAAACTAACAAGTGTCACATACATACACACGCATAACCCATAGTCCAGAACCACCCAGTGTGAGAAAGCTATTCCTCACATGTGTTCCGGCATAGAGGCTTTTATTTGAAAAACCACTGGGAGGCAATATTGTCATTCTTTTCTTTCCTTTGTGACCATTCACATAAGAAAAAAAACCCTTTTCTTCTTTAAACTTTATACTATCTGGCTATGCCATTCTGTAACCTTTTGGGGGTATATCCTATAGTCTCAAATCTCTCTCCTCAAGTTCTGTGGAGACATGGATACCTATTTTATGGACTTTTCTTTCAGTTCAGCTTTATTATTGTTATTTTGGATGTTTTTAGCACCCAGCAGCATGATCTATTCAGGATAGGCATGGTTCATTCAGTTCTTTAATTCAGTCGATTATTCCACAAATAGTTAATGAACATATATATGATGGTTATTTATTTATTTATTTATTTATTTATTTATTATCTTTTTGAGACAGGGTCTCATTATGCTGTTCAGGCTGGCCTTGGGCTCACTTTGCAGCCCAGGCTGGTCTTGAACTTGCAACGATCCTCCTGCCTCAGCCTCCAGAGGGCTAGGATTACAGGAGCGTGCCACCATGCCTGGCTATGATGGTTAATTTTAATCATCAGCTAAATTAAGGAATACCTAGAGAACAGGTAAGATATTATTTCTGGGTGTATCTGTGAAGAAGTTTCCAGAAGACACTGGTGTATGAGTTGGTGGACCGAGTGGGGAGGATTCACCCTCTAGGTGAGTGGGCCATGTCCAACCAGCAGGGGCCCAGGTAGACACAAAATGCAGAAGGAAAGTGATTTCCTTATTTCTGTAGCTGGCACGCATTTCTTCTCATGTATGTGGACATCAGAACTACAGATACATTGGATTCAGGTCTTAGTAAGATTGTGTCTCAAAATAAAAAATAAAGAAGGTCTGTGGATATAGCTCAGTGCAAAATGCCTTGTTTCAGTCCCCAGTACAGAAAAAAAAAAAAAGGTGGAATAGATGCAGAGGAGGCAGCAACGGATGAAGACAAGAGTAATAGAAGCAGAAGGAGTTGAGAGAGTGACTTCCAGCAACCAAGGGAGGGAACAAGAGCGTTGTGAGTGACTGTTGTCAATGAAGATGAAGGTTGAAAAGAGCACATCAGATTTGGTAACCCAGAAGTCACTGATTGTGGTGGACTGAAAACTGATGGTCAGCTTAAACACCAGCTGAACTGAATCAGCGGGGTGCTGAGTGCAGATGGCCTTCCTGAGGAAGGTGGCCAGCATAAAAGGAGACCTGGAGAGGAAGAGTGGCATTGTGGGTTTTCCTAAGTGTTGTTGTTTGGAGCTGTTGGTTCTCCTAGAGGAGCTAGTCATGCTGGCTTCCCTGATATGACTCAGCTGTTATCATAGGAGGAGCTTAGATTTTGTTCCTGAGGATGGCTGCGGTTCTCTTTGGGGGAGTGTTGGTCCTTATGTTGAGCATCACTTCCTGGCTCTGGAGGGGAAGATGGTGTGCTGTTCAATCTCCAGGAGAAGCTGGCTTGTCACACTGGCTTCCTGATATGGACTTGGCTGTTATCAGAGGAGCTCAGAACCTCGTTGCTGCTGAGGATGGTTGCTGTTCTTTTCAGGGTAGCTCTGGTCCTTACCTTGAGCATTGCTTACTGGTTCCAGTGTGGATCCTCAGACTGCTGGCACAGATCCTTTATTCCACTGGTGCAGACTTTCTAGCTTCCACCACTGACCTTTGGGACTTCCCAGTGCAGATCCTTGATACAGACTTGCACGAGTCATTGTCATGGTCTCTAGGCCTCCATTCAAACTCGTGGAGAGCACTGTCATGGGCTCTAGGTCTTTAGCTAGACTCATGCAGGACATTGCCGGGGGATCCAGGCCCTCGGCTGGATTCGTTGGGTCTTTAGTGTGTGGACAGATTTCCCATGTTCTTTTGTATTTGACTCTCTGGATGACTAATAAAATAATCCTGTAAATTATATGTCCTGTATTAAATTGTTTCCCTTGCAAACTCTTACTACGACACCATGCAATTGTGAAGGAAGGACCGGCAGA
>RJWT010020893.1:0-17794 GCA_004365215.1 Cuniculus paca | reverse complement strand
GGTTTCACTAGTGTGTTAGTCCTCATTGCTATTAACAAAAATATCTAAGATGGACTAGCTCCATAAAGAAAAGAGGTTTAGTTTCATAGCTTCACATGTTGCTTTTTACCTAACAGACATAGGTAACTTAATGCCAAAGCTCCTAATTCCTTTGGAATACATTCTTACATCTAAAGGCATACTGTAAAAAAGAGGAAAAATGGTCAGAATTGTCTTATGCTCAGATTTTCTTTGCATTGAGGAATACTCCTTATTTATATTCTAAATGTAAGTGTGAGCCACAGTAAGACTCAGCGCCTCAGGCCCTTAAGGCATTTACTAACCTGGAGCCTGAAACTGCTCCCCCCAAACCTTTGGAAGCTGACGACAAGAAGCCTTAACCAAAACTACCCCCACCATTATTGAACCTAAGGTTTCCCCTACTTGCCCTTCCAGTCTTAAGGATGAGGCGTCTAGACCAGCTGTAACCCAGGCCTCTACAGGGCTATACCCATCCCTAGCTGAGCTTATGCAAGCTCCTCAAGGACAATATCCTTTACAGGAAGTACATGGACAGTCTGGGACTTCCAGAATTCACGTGCCTTTTTCTCTCAGGGACTTAAAACAGATCAAATTAGACCTCAGAAAATTTTCAGATGATCCCAACAAGTACATTGAGGTCCTTAGAGGACTCACTCAGACTTATGAGCTACATTGGAAAGATGTAATGTTACTCTTAAATCAGACACTGTCTTCTAGTGAGAGACAGGCAGCATTACAAGCTGCTGTTGCATTTGGAGATGAATATCATATTGTTAATTTTAGAAAGCCAGAAGATAGACAGCCAGGAGAGCTACCGATTCCCACTGGTTCCCAGGCAGTTCCTATCCAAGACCCCTAATGGCCTAACAACCGGGTGGGTGATTGGATTAGGAAATACTTCCAAATGTGTGTTCTTGAAGGTCTAAGAAGAGAAAGAACTAAACCATTCAATTATTTTAAGTTATCAGTTATTCAACAAGGGAAAGAGGAACACCCCTCTGCTTTCTTAGATCATTTATGGGAGGCATAGATAAAACACACATCCTTAGATCCTGATTCAATAGAGGGACAAATTATTCTTAAAGATAAAATTTATTACCGTCAGCTCCAGATATTAGAAAGATGACTTTTTCTCCAGATAGTTCACTTGATACTATGTTAAAAATTACCTCTTTGGTATTTTATAACCATGATGAGGAGGAAGCCAAAGAGAGAAAACAAAGAGACCGAGAGGAAGCGGCTGCCTTTGTTGCAGCATTAAGAGGAATAGACCCTAAGTCTGATTCCTGGGGCTCCAAGAAGAGTTCAATGATGACACCTACCTGCTGTTGCTGCCACAGCCAGGCCATCTTAAGAGCGACTGCTATAGGAAGCCCCCTGAACCATTCCCTGATTGCAAAGGTGACCACTGGAGGTCAGACTGCCCTCTGAGGCCAAGGCCCCAGAGTTCACATCCATCTTATCAGGACTTCCCTCTGAGGCCAAGGCCCCAGAGTTCAGACCCATCCTATCAGTTGGTCCAGCAGGACTGATGGGCCCCAGGGCACTCTCCGCTCTCTCCCTCTGGCCAGACTGTCATCTCCAATGAGGAGACCCAGGTAATCATGACATAGAGGGGAAAAGAAACCAGCCTGTTGCTGGACACCGGTGCAAGTCTCTCGGTCCTTCTTTTCAATCCTGGCCTTCCTTCTAGTCGCCATACCTCAGTGAAAGGAGTCACTGGAGAGGAGGTAATTCACTATTTTTCACAACCCCTGGCTGTAACTGGGATGGCTTTTGGTTTACACATTCATTTTTGATTATGCCTGAAAGTCCGGTTGCCCTCTTAGGAAGAGATATTTTATCATGTTTAAATACTATAATATATATGCACCCTGGTCAAGTACGCTGTCTTCCCCTTGTGGAGACAGAACTAAATCCTGAAGTATGGGCAACTAAAGATAAAATAGGTAGGGCAATAAGAGCTGCTCCAGTACAGATACATCTCAGAGATCCTACTATTTTTCCTCATCAAAGGCAATATCCTTTAAGGCTTGAAGTTAAGGGATGATTACTAACACTGCAGCTGGTCTCTCTCTCCTAAATAAAAAGGTAAAATTAATGAGACAGGTAATTCTCCAAACTTCGGATGATACTAGACACTCCAACAGCACAGGAGGTACTTGTGCAACTGTAAAAACTGAATGCTGTGTGTACATTCCTGATCATTCTGCTAATATCTCAACAGGTGTTTAAGATATTAGATGACAAATTAATGATATGTCAGATTCTAAAATTCCCTGGACCCTATCCTTTTCCTCCTTATGGGAAGCAATTACCAGCTCCTCATGGTGGAAATCTTTTTTAACTATACTCATAATTATTCTGTTGATTCTATTATTTGGGCCATGCATACTTGTTTCTTTGGCTTTGTCTCCTCCAGACTTAGAGCTATACACCCTTCCAAGATGAAACTGTCTGGTATCCACTGAGGGCCTTTAGATAGACCCTCTGTAGAATATCTCTGACTGACAATCAACAGCTACGACCCCTTTCAGCCTGAAGAAACCAGATCGGTCATCACCCATTTCTCCCTCACGGCAGTTCAGGATACTTCTTCAGAGGGGGGAATGTTACAGGCAGCTGAGTTAGTTAAAAATATTATAGGCCGTCAGATAGGGCCAGGCCCTCGAGAAAGCCGACACAGAGGACCAGATGTCTTGTGACCTTGGAAGGAGACAGACACCTCCCACTATAAACCAGATCTCAAGACAAGGCAAAACAAATATAACCACACCCTAAGTAGAAACATCAGGGATTAACATTCTAAATAGGTATGGATCACCTTGACCATCCCAATCCCCTATAGTAAGAGTCACTGATCTGCTTCCCTATTTGTCCCTGATTTGGTCAATTTTACTTGAATAATTAATCTTACTGGTTGACCATAGCTCTGTCCTACCTTATGCCTGTTTGCCTTATGAGTTCCCAGGTTTTCCCCATCTTGGACCCATCTCACCTCATGGTTTTACTCTATAAAATTCTCTCAAAAAGCCAGAGTCTTTGGCAACCCACTGGGGACCCCTTCTGTCTCTCTCTCAGACAGAAGCTTTCTCTCAATAAATATATCCTTCTCATTAAAAAAATTTTTAAAAAAGATTTATTGAGCTCAGAGTTTTAGAGAGTCAAGATGCGAGCATTGACTCAGCTCTCACGAGGACCTCATGGCAGAGGCGGATGGTGTTCAGAGCAGGAGCCCCAGTGAGGACAGATACCATCCCAGACAGAAGCCTGGAGCTTGGGGAGCTGCAACCTCATGGTAGACATTTCCCTAATTGACCTGAGGACCTCGCACTACCACACTTCTGACTAAACCTCCAACACATGGATGCTTATGGGGACAAACAGGATCCAAACCAGAGCACCTGGGACCTCCAGGATGCAGACTCCTGCATTCGTAAATGATGAGTCCAGGACCCAGCGTTCGTCAGAACCGAGGAGGCTCTTCCCTCCTTATGTAACTACACTTCTGTGCTCAGGTTAATGTTACAGCCAGAAACTGACATGTCTAAAATTGGCTACTAGAAAAACCCCAGCTAGACAGAATTTAACGCCTGGAGCTGAAGGAAGCAGAGAATGTATCCTTATAAAATAGAATATTAAGAATTACCAAAATCTGTACTAAGACTGTCATTTGCAGTGGGGACTTCGTTGGCATACCCCGGAATACTTCATAAGTAAAATTAGACCTTAAGCATCTGTAACAGAATGAACCTTTTCCCACATTAATTTACATGAGGATCAGGCTATGTTGCTGTCTCTGGGTGCTAGTGTCCACTTTATATTCCACAGCGCTGTGTTTCAACAGCCACCCTTGACAACTACAGAGGCCTCTCAAGTCTTGCACCTAGCGGTAGGTGTGTTGAAATTGACGATTTAATGAAGGAAATACACAATAAGTAAAAAGTAGACTAAGTCATTTCAGGTGGTGATTCATGCAATGAAAAATACAAGAGGTGAGTTAACAATTCATGGACTAGGAAGACAAGGTATTAGAAACAGGGCAGTCAGGAGAACCCTCTCTCAGCAAAAGAGCTTGACGTCTGCCAAGAACAGGGGGACCCATCCTTGCACGGATGCTGGGGAAGAGTGCACTAAGCTGTTGAAAGGTCCTGACATAGATCCAGCGTGGCATTTTTGAGGAACAGCACAAGGGCCACTGTGGCTGGAGCTCAGAGGCCAAGGTCAAAGTGCTGAGAGAGGACTTGAAGTCAGGGAGCTAACGTGCCAACTTGGGGTGATGACTCTGATGTTTCCTGGTGGGGGGCCCGCGGGAAGGTTATAAAACCTCTCTGCCTATCTAGGAAAGGAAGGAGCACAGCTGGAGCTTCAAGGCACTAGACGTATAGAACACACTCCTGTGCTGTCCTGAAGCAGAATCAGTAAAATCTTTATTTCTAGAGCAGGGGCTAGTAAACTCCCAGGTGATACACATTTTGGATTTTAGATCTTAAAGTCTCTGTTGAAACCATTAGACGCTGCCCTTACAGCACAAAGACAGTGAAAAATAATTAATTCATAAATGGAGGTACTGTGCTCAAATAAAACTTTATTTACAAAGAACAGGCACAGTGAGACAACTATGATCTATAGCCAAGTTTGCTGCCACCTTCACCTTGAGACTAACAGTGTAACATCCATGTTGTTCTCTGTACCAAAAATGTTATCATTCTAATGCAGTATCCCTAAGAATGTTTGAATCGACGATCTTTGCTTTACCCACGCTAACTGAAAGAGAAATTTTCTATGACAGACTTGAGTTCCAAATATTCAGTGCACACTTTGCATACCCTCAACTGATGCGTGGTGTTAAAGAAAGCCCCACACAACAGTTCTGTCATCTCACTTTCCCCATCGTTCACACAGGTGGCTCCTTGGTAATTGTAACCTTCATCTCAAAACCCTCGTTACCCAGCAATAGGCCACTAGTGCAGCACATGTCTCTCCCTACAGCCTAAAAAAGACATTTAATGAAGCTACAGGACACAAAACAATTACCACCAGAATATCCTTTTCCTAAACCTGTTATGCCAGTATCAACAACTCTATAGTAGGCTACTTTTATATATGCTAAATGTTGGGGAAGATATTAATGAAGTTATAGTATTTAAATAAATTATGGTATCAAGGAAATACTGTATTTTCCACAGAAAAAGTTCACAGGATGACACCCCAGATTTTCAAATGATTATTACTGAGCTCTGAACATAGAAAAGTAGATTGTTTCATATATTACAGTTAGGCCACAATAGATCCATCAAGTGCACTAAAATGTCACTATTTTCCCTTATTTTCATTTTCACGTCTCCTCCCTCAGCTTAACCTTCATTTCTATATTCCTGGGCTACAAAAGCCTCTTATTTTCTCTCTAGGCCTCCTACATATAACTTGCTTCAACATACCTATAATCCCTACGACAATCTCTATTTTCATCGTGGCTCAGCCTCTTTAAAGTTTTGCTTACAAATTTTAGAGTAGCTTAGAAATCTTCCCCAGGAGTTAATGATTTTTCAGTGATTCTTTACGCTTTCCCTGGAACCAGGAACCAAAATCTGCTCAGCAGAGCTAGGTCTTTTCATGGGCCAATACGTAGTTCCATACAGCTGTTCCCTGGCGTTCCTGTGACAAAGCCGTTTGTCATCCCACCAAGCCATGCCTCACTCCCTTTTGTATAATCCTACATAATGTTGATACGTACGCTGCTTCAGAATTATCACCTTCCATTACGATTCCGTGCTTATTCATCTGTCTTCTCCCAAACCAACTATACCTTCTTAATTGGTATAATTACTTAAAATTTGTCTCTGTATTCTTATTGCCTGGTTCATGGTAGGCACTCAGTATGCGATTTAATTAATTAATTGATCAGAAAGAGGAAAATCTCTACTTGTGTCAAGTTCAATTTCATTATCTTGAAGACAAATTGTTTCTTCTAACACAAAGAGTGTTATTTCCAGAATTAAAGTTCATTAAAAATATGCGCCCTTAGACCAGATAGGCTAACACTGCAGGTCTGAAGAAAGGGCCCAAGAATCAATGCCGTTTGCTAGCAGCTGAGGATTCTGTGACGAGAGTCTGAGGTGCAGCACCCAAAAGCATTCTGGGTCCTGCTGAGCCACAAGCCTAGCGCTCTGACAGGTGTAGAGGCACAGGGGTCTTTAAATAGTGCTAATTTCAGGCTCAGACATATAAAATGATAGAAAACTTCAACTTCAATTGTACTACTAAGCTGCATTTTTAAATAGCATTTTTTTTGCAGAAAATATTCTGGTTGAGTTGGTCTGTAAAATACATAATTAATGAGAGATAAAAGGGGACAATATTTGTAAAGAAATGTAAAACCACAAGGATAACCTTAGACTAATTGATTCTGAGACAGGGTCTCAGAAATGCATGCCATATGAAAAACACAACTTATTGAAACCACCAACAGAAGCCAGGATCTTCCAAAGGAAGTCACTATCTTTTTATCTAGAATTAACTAAAGGACTGATTCACTGAAAGAACTAGAATGTACTGCAGAGTATGGCACTTAAATAGCAATGTATTCTATACTTGAAAACTGCTAAGACCAAGATCTTAAATGTTCTCACCACAATAAGGATAGGTATATCAGATGACAGATGTTAATTAACTCAGTTTAATTGTTTTACAACATATACATTCATCAAAACCATATATTGTATACTGTAAAATTTATATATATATATTATTAAATCTCATAGGTCCATACTTGTGAATTACAGCTTACTAAAAGTTCAGAAATGTAAATGTCTATAGATTTAGCAACAAATTATCTTAAATTTAAAAAAGAATACATCTTTTCCTGGAGAGGGAGAAAAACTGAAATTTCTAAGTAGAAAAAAAGTTTCTAAATCACATAGCTAGTGGATGACCCCAGCACTCCTTAAATATCAAACATCAAGTTTTTACCGACTCAGAGGAAAATGAGTAGCCTAAAGCCCCCAAGAGAAGAACCAATTCCTTCTTATTCACAATAGCACATCTAGCACAGAACAAAAGCCAAATCAAAGACGAAGTACCCTCTGTCCCCAAAAGAGTCCAGTCTCATAACCACATCTATAATGCCTTCTTCACTACTTATCTTAAGCCATTTTAGGAACCGCTCTCCTGAGGATAATTGGCCTTAATTAGATCACCAGTGCTCAGGGTTGAAGTTGCCGCATAGCATTAAATGTTACAGATTTAATTATAAGAATAAGAGTGCACGTTCTACTGCTAACGCCTCGAGCTATCCATCCGGGAATCTCTGAAGAAGTCTTTTTCCCTGGGTTGCGGTGGGACAAGCCCTTTTTGACCCCCTCTGTAGGATGACATCACAGATGAGCTCTTGTCTAAGACTGAACACAAAACGGATGTACAGAAAGAAAAATTCCTTGTGTCATAGGAAATACAAACCAAGGGTGTCTAGTCACAAAGAACTAGTTTACAGAAAAATTGTGTGGTTTTGGGTAGATTTAAAAGGAACAAGAAGATATGATTATCGCATTAGATCCTATCTTATTCGAAGCATGATTTAAAGCCAGGAATTGACGTTTGGTAAGAGCTCCTATGTCATTCCCTGGGCCTTGGTACATTTCACGTTCTTTCACTTACCCTAACAATTTGTTACATTTTATAAAAACAATGATGACACAGCTCCTGAGGTCACCTTCAATATTATACAGCCCTAGTGTTGGGCCTGAAATTCACATCTGTTAGACTCAGTCTCTTACCCCAAAGTGCACTGTTAATTAAGAAACTCCACATGTGAAATAAGGGTAGATCTATTTCTGCTGATGTGAAGCTAATTTAAGCATCAGTAACACAAGACAGGTGAGGCTCCAGGAAAGAAAGCCTACTCTAATGAGTGCCACCCCTCGAAGCATCTTAAACTTTTCTTCTTATACACAAATGCTTTCAGAGACAATAATAAGCCACATATCAAAAAGTTTACAGTCAAAATTTTTCTTCATTTTAATGCCACACAACATAATTCAACTTGAACATACATTTTCCCCCAAAGAGTTGTCTCTAGATTACTTCGAGCTATTCGATATATTCAAAACAAAGTACCACAGACTAGGATGGTAATTTCAAAAGCTCAGAAAATGATTCAAACAGTATGAGCAGAATAAGTAATCAGCATTCTAATATGACTAATGGGAAGGATGACACTTACTAAAAAGTAAAACTTCTTGTGTATTTCAATTATTTTAGAAAATAAACTTTAATATTATTGCATTTCAAAAATAATAGTTAAACTCAAATATGAAAAATATACTATTGCTTCATCTTCAGAGATAGATTACTCAACATAATGGCACTAGCCTAGGTTTTGTCTTTAAAATGTTTACTTCTAAGTACATCATGTCTGTTTTAGTAAAAGCAAGTGTCTGCCACTCATAAGAACTAAGGATGCACTTATGCCCTAATATTTGCAATGTTTAATTTTGCTAAAATCATGGTAATAAAAATGGAGAAAACAAAGACCTGAGAGACATATGGTGATGCGATCTGGCCCCCAAATCAACCATCCTCTTCTGATTCCTAAGAAAGTCACTCATAATCTATACTAGTTGTTTTTTCTTCTCACTTCATGCACAGGGAGCCAAACAAAAATAGATAACAAAACAAAAGGTCACAATAAATTAAAGACTAAAGTTCTTATGAGCTAATTTGAACATGAAATTGAGTTAGCAAGTTTAAAAATGCCTGGTAGTAACTAGACATCACTGATAATTTTTACTAATTATTCTCAATATAGCAATTCCAGCTGGTGCTGTTTATACAGTTGGCACCAAAGCAGCAGCTCCTTTCGTGCCCCCAGGAGATGGTACATGGCCATTATTTACAATGGAGAAGAAATGGACATCCTGAAGTGATTCGGTTGATCAGTTTACACTCCCTCTAATAACTACATGTGAACTAGTTGAGAGACACATTGTACCCTAAGAGTGAGGTTAGAGCAGAGAAGTGCTTATTAGATGGTTAGTGTACGTAGTTATTAGAAAAACTTTTGGAGCTAGAGTTTATTGTTCTGCAATTTAGAGCTGAGAAAAATAAGATACAAAGAAGCTGTGACACGTATTAGATCACAAAGCTGATGACATCAATAAACTTACTGTTACGGTTTGTATATAGATGGCCCCCCCAAGCCTCATGTAGTCATGGAAGCGGCTGAATCTAACATTTATGATTGACTCGTTGTGTAGCACTGGGATTGGCGGTGTGAGCTCTGCACCCGCCCAGGGGTGGAACCGACATACAATGTAAGGTCAGAATGGGGGCATGTTTTTCCCTCTTGGTGCAGTTTGCTCTTGCCGCTTGCAGCCGCCATGAACGGCTGCCCCCTCTTGCTCCGGCTGCTGCCTTGAAGCATTGCCCCAGTTCCATGCCACCCTGCCTTGGAGCCAGCTGATTATGGACTGAAATCCACAGAAACTGTAAGCTAAATAAACCTCTCCTTCCTTCACTTTGGGCGTCAGGTATTTTGTCCCAGCAACAAAAAAAAGTAACCAAGACACTTACACAGCAACTTTTCTCAATGGGTCTGATTGTAAGCTGCAAATGTGAAAGTTATTAATAAATGTATATTTCATACCTATTCATCTTAGTGGATCTTTACTTTTCACTTTTTTCTCTTAATTTGTTTTATGTTTTCTATACCTACAATAATAAAAGGCAGAAATAGTGATGCTTTCACCTTGGCCTTTTCAAAATTTTACCTCTTCTGTCTAGTCTGATCGATCATTCTGAACAATGTAAACATAGCACTGATCATGGAAAGCCTTCCCTTGTCAAAGTGTCTATAGGGAATCATTACTGCTTCTCCCACCAAGGCTCATGCTAGAGTCGAGGTTCAGCCGGACACAATTTTTTTTAATCATGTTAATAGTTTAAGTTTTTTTTATTGTTGAATACAAAATGGCTAACATATATATCTTACTATCATTGAAATAGGGGGAAAGGCTTGGCTCTGGATGTCCCGGTCCCACGGTGGGCCCAGCATGGCCATTTTTTAAGTTTTATATTAAGAATGTACACTCATTTTGACAGCTGTATTCAGATATAACTCACATACCATTAATAATCCATCCATTTAATGTGTACAACTCAGTGGTTTTCAGTATATTCAGTTGTACAACTATCATCACAACCTAATTTTACAATGTTTACCACCCCCAGACAACACGTGGTCTTCTGTGACTGGATGACATTTAACTTTCACGTGGCTTTCTCAAAATATTTAGAAATAATCACAAGATTTGCCTTGGTTCAGTTACAATGATAATTGATGTATTTTCTAATATAGAACCACCCTTAGAACTCTTGAAATAAACTCCTACTTGTTAAATTATCTTTGCTGACCATTTCACATTTTGACAGTATTGCATTGTATCTGGTCTTTTATGCTGCTTTTTATTGGATTTGATAACAGTGCATTAAAGAGAGGGTTTACAAACCTCCTTTCTTCATTTGGGCTCTGGAACAATTTAAATGGCATTGGATTTATTCCCTATGAAACTGTCTGGAAAAATTAGATAATTAGTTCTTTACCAACTTTCCTCCATGTTAATTAGCCTTTTGCAATTTTCTCCCTCTTCTGGAACCTATTATAATAGACTTTGTTCTCCTAGAAAAGTATCCACTTCAAAAATTTTCATTGTATTTACATGGGGTTTACAAAACTAGCCTCTCATGATTCATTTTTCTCTGAAAATGGATTATTTCCTCTCGTGTTTCTTATTTAGTGTATTTGTGTTTTCTCCCCCTTTTTGTTGCCTAACATTTAACTCCTGTATTACTTATTTTTAAGATCTGTTGGATATACAAATAGCTTCTCCATTTTTAAGTTTTCTAACTTAAGGATTTCTATTTTTACCTTTATTCCTTATTTGTTTTCCTCTTGGTATTTTTCAGTCTCCTTTAGTTACACGTTTAATTCACTTATGATCATGCATTCTCATTCATTAATGTAAGTACATAAAGCTATAATTTATCCTCTTGTTTCACTGTAAACCCTATTTGTTGTTATGCTGTTTTCATTATCAACATGCTCTGCTATTTCATACTCATAAAGGGTTTAATAGAATACTTCTAAGTATCTCTGTAGTGAGGCTTTCTGATTCCCTAAGTTCTAGTTTATTACATTTATGACAAATTTGTCGATGTTATTTTATTGTTATATGATATAATCATTCCTTATAACTATCATACTGGTAACTGAAAAAGCACATTCCTCTGTTTAAGGTACAAAATTAAACACATATCATTAAAATCTGCCTCAGAAATCTACTTTATATTCGTATTTTTCATATCCTTAGTTGATTTTTTGTCCCTTTGATTTGTTACGAACTGAGACGGCATTATTGTAACCTGTCTTTGCTGTGTTCAACCTTTTGCCATAAGTCATACATAAACCCAGTTCTGTTACTGCTTCTGCCATAGTTTTCCTCTTACCACTTGGAAAACCAAAGTTCATCTCTTCTCAAATTTCTTCCATGAAGATTCATGAAAATACACCCTCAGTTCTTGTGCATTCAATGATTTATCTTGAATGTGTATTTATCTTGAATGACAGCTGGCCAGAATATAACACTTTAAGTCTATTTCCTCAAGGAGAATCAGAATTGTTCTGCGTGAATCAAATGCTGCTAGGCATCAATCTGATGACAGCTTATTTTTTTCCCCATTTTTAAGTGGCTGGATTTTATTGTGTGGAATCCCAAATGATTGTTTTATCTTGCCTCATAACATTATGAAAAGTGTTATGTTTGATACATTGTGTCAACTTGAGAAGTTTAGAAGTTTAACTGAGAGACTCAGCAGGGAGCCAGGATGCTTATTTTGTAAATATTCTCATTTTGTGAAAGAGGAGGGCACAGAGATTCTGTGAGAGCCACATCTGCCCTGGGGGATGGGGACCCTGCATATAGTATAAGGAAGGAGAAGAGATTACCCCCTTTTGCTCTGGCTGCTGTCTTGAAGTGTTACCCCTGTGCCACACCACCCTGCGTTGGAGCCAGATGATTATCGACTCATGAAACCTCCACAAACAGTGAGCTAAATAAACCTTTCCTTCCTTCATTTTGAGTGTCAGGTGTTTTGTCCCAGCAATGAGAGAATAGTAACCAAGACAAAGAGATGCCCACTTCCTTCACTGGCATACACTGAACTGTCTTTTTTAGCCTCATTGAACAGACTCAATATATAGTAGCTTAAATGAATAGAAACTTCTTGCAATCTAAGCAACTACTTTGAAGATAACAATACGCAATATATTAACAATAGTTAATCTATTATTTTTTTTAAAATTCTGTATCATCTTTTTTTTCTTTTTAAAATTAAAAAAATGAATAGAATCTGATTTCTTGCTCAAGGAATCGATTATCTCTAGTTAGGATTCGGGGACTTCTAAGTCACATAGTCACACAGCTCTGTATTGTCTGATCATGGTGACCATATCAGTTCATCAGAGGGAGAATGAGCATCAGGGAGTGTGTGGTACCATCTGAAGGAGGCACACATCACTTCTGCTCACATCCTGTTGACTAGAATGCAATTGCATTGCACAGAAGAGGCTAGAAAATATGTGTGAGTGTCCAAGAAGCAAAGGTTTTGCTGGACACTAGTGTACATTCTGCCACAATCTTCCTCTGGCTACTCTCTGCCTCCTAACTACACATGAAAAGCATCCTTCCTAAAGGAGAAAACCCAATACAATTCAGAGATTGCATGATTCAAATTTACAGTTTCTGTGCAATTTCTATCCTTATACCAGGCCCAGTGATGGGCTCTTGAGGACGGACAATCTAGTAGATTAAAAATAATGTTACTAACAAGGCCCCATGCGCACAAGTATATATCCAATAAACATTACAGTACAGGCAAGACAGTCACATTAAAATCCTTGTTCAGAAAAGGAGACGAGAAACATACAACAGTCATAGCAATGATGGAATCCAGCTGGGGAAGCTTACAACTTCTTAACAAACTTGGAAGTTTCTCAATTACATTTTTGAACTGCTGTCGAAGAGGAATTTGCTGTTTTCTATATCCTTCTTCTCCCTCTGGAAGATTCTTTCGTGCCCCTTCTCTGGGGCCATGTCCAAAGTGAAGAACACTGGGAAACATGACCTTGAAAGCCATGGAGTGGGATGGCCCAGCCAGTAATACCTTCCTGATACACTTCTCCAAATCTTTCATCACTTTCTGTGAACTAGAATGGCAACTATGCAGACCAGAGCAGAGGGTCAACACCACAAGGTGTTCATTTGAGCACGAACATCAGTCACACTGGATGACAATAAGCTGGGGCTTCTAAATGACTGCAGGGAAAGATCTCCTCCGTCATAACTCTGCATCATTCTAGACTATTACAGTAGCAAGAAATAAACTCTTGTGTTATAGTCATCTAGTCTTCACTAATGAACACGAAACAAAGAGACAGGAAAGAGATAATGCCATAACTCAAACTTAAAATACATGGTATTTGTTTAGGATTTGGAGATTGGGTGGCAAGGAAATGGACATCACAGGTAGGGAAGCTGGAGACACGTGTTATACAAGGGCAGCCGTTAAATATGCTTATTGCCCTTGGACAGGACTGCCACAGGTCCTCCTCGAAGAGGGTGCTCTGATCCAGCTCCAGGCCCAGAAGTATGCAGAGTAGATCTGGTAGACAGACAGCAGTCCTTGCCATGCTTTTTCAGAGACTTGGTGTGCCCTTTTAAGTCTTCTGTAATTCACAAGGTGACATATGACACCATTTTTCCAATTGGATTGTTTTCCTGCTCCTTTGTTCTGGCATGCCATCACCTGGGTTATTTTTTGAGCTCCCATTTTTTAAAAGAAGTAAGAGTCAACGGGATCTGCTACTTTAAAGAGCTCTTTAGAGGAAAGGGCCAGAACTATGGGTTCTACCGTGCCCTTTACTATACTTCCTGCAATTAGGTCTTTACCATGATTCTTTCCTACCCTCTCTTCTGCTGCTCTTTAAAAGCCAAAAATCACATAAGCCACCACCTCTGACCCATGAATGCTGTTACCCAGTGCTGTGAATAGAGGATTTCGTTTTGCCAGTTAGGTGGACCGCCTCCTATTGAAGAACACTGTACACACTTTCTTAGACTGTAGCTCTGGGTACACTTTCACCAATTTCTCCTGCAAATATGTTTTATTTCTAGTATTTCAGGCTTTCTTTTAACCTACTTTGCAATTCAAAATTTTAGCTAAGTTTTCATTTTCTAGAAGGTAGGCTTCTTCCTCCCTCCTGACCATGGTAGCTTTCACAAGCTTTTCAGAAGGTTAGGAGGAGAATGTTGACTTCCCCGTCCATGGTTAAAGAGGCATTCTAATTAAAAGTTTCTACTGTCAAATGTCATTCTCCTGTGAGTTTTAACATGAGTCATGCAAATATTCCTGAATACTGATTTCTGAAATGTTAAAGCAATCTGCAGAATATTGTTAATTAGAGTTCTACTGCAGAACTGTTTTATGAAAATGTTTTGTAACAGTCTAACTCGCAACCAATCATTATTCCCAAGATATGCATATTTCTATATCAACTCTGCTTAACATGGGGCAGGAAATCCCTAATCCCCAATATCCTTGACAACAGATCCTTCCTTTCCTTGCCATACACGCATGCATGTTAATATATATAATCACAACCTATTTTAGATTTCTCATTTTAAAAACCCCTTAGATCTTCTGAACTGCCCTTTTGTTTTTTTATTTAAAGAAAGCACTGAGAGTAAGTCTTGATAAAATGGCCACTTTTGTTCTTTTTAAAAGTTAATTCTTGAGCAAAGATGGCAGAGTGAGGGCAGCAGGAGCCAAGTGGCCTCAGGGCCCAGGACAGCCCAGCCCCCAGGACAAGTGCTTCTGCTGGATCATAAAAAGATCTTCATCATGCCCACACCAGAAGAAGATTTTCCTGACCTCTGGGTGCTCTGAACCATTCTGAACAGAGTGATAGACTTCTGTGTTGTGTTCTAGAGCAGTAGTTCTTCTAACTATCCCCTTTTCCAGTCTTGCAATTTGAAGGCTGTATCTTTCTACACGTCACCTCTATGTTTTGGAATGAAAGAGATTGCTTCTCCGGGAAAACAAAGACAACTGATGTGGGCCTTCTGCCTGCCATGGCTTCTCGATTATCAAGAAATTATTTTGCAAGCTGAAGGCATATATATTTACTTTTAAACAGGTGCTTAGGTTGTGATATCCGTGCATTCTTTCACTTTTGTTCCAAACAAGAGTACATAAACAGCAAATATGGACAATTTCCAGACTTTAAGACATTTCTTAAAAATGTCTTCTGGTTTTGGCTACTATGTGAGAAGCACAGTCGAGACTGTAGGAGTAACTTCCAAATAGTCATTCTCATTTGAAATGAAAGTAATGTTAAAACATTACATGAACCTCAAAATCCTGGTTCATCCTGATACAGGTTTATTGGAGAAGAACAAAGGTTCACTTTTGCAATTAAAGCTTTGATATTATAAAGAACCATGAAGATATTAGGTTGATTTCATATGTGAATAAATCATCCGTTTCTATACACATTTTTACACATGTAAATCCACTTTTTTTAGACAAAAGAATTTTTTCTCCCAGAGAAGATGTTGACTTCTTTTTCAGAAGTTTTTGAAAATTTGACATTTAAAACAAAATTTCTTAGGAGCTGACCAACAAGTCAACTAGCCGGCCTTTCTGGGAAGCCCTGCAGACCATGCAGGGCCCAGGAAAAGTCAGTGCCTCCTGTGAGCCTACCCGTGTGCAGGCTGAGACTCACCAAACCCCCTCATCCTGTAAGTCACCAGCTGGTGTGGAGGTCAGCCTGAGCTGATAGCAACTGAGGTACAAAAAGCAACAATGATTGTTTTGTTTGGTTGAATTTACAGGCCTGGGGCCAGCAGTCTGAACATCTATAGGAAGGAAAACAGTGTGCAATATGACAAACATGGGGGATTTTTTTGTCTTGTTTTTGAAGTCTAATATTGTTCTGTTTTGCTTTATTCTTATTAATTTTTTTTGCTTTACTCAATATTCTGTTTTGATTGGTTTTATTCTGTTTTGTTTTGGCCTGAATTTGCTATATCTGATGGAATGAACAACTACTGTGAAGATAACAATAGCCATTGTTGTTTTCCTACTACCCTGTTTTGATGTTCTATACCAATTTCACTGCTGTGTTTTGATTGGATTTATTCTGTTTTGTTTTGTTGGGTTTTACTATATTTAAAATAAAAAGAAAAGAAAAGAAAAAAATAAAAATAAATTCTTTCATCTGTCTAAGGATGGACCAGCATGCACAGCAGCTAATCCTGTGAATGCATATTTTCACTTAGTTGAAAGAATGATAGAAGATAACATGATAGCTTGAGTCCAGTGAAGGAACTCTAGACACTTCTCTAAGATGAGCAGCTACTGTATTACCAATTTCTTCATCCCTTGCTGGAGTCATATATAGCACATAAACATTGTTTCCCTTATAGCAAAGGATGGAAGAAAAGTGCTGGAAGTGGTCCACTTCAAAGATGGGAGGGGTTCTGCTGTAAATCTGCTCTCAACTCTGGACATGGATGTGTGGAGATAAAATGAGAAAAGTTTCCATATACCTTGCTCCTAAGAAAAAGCAGCAAAATCTCTCATGTAAAAAAATAAATAAATAAAATAAAGCTTAACTATTAGAATTATAGTATTATATTTGTCCTTTTAAGGATAGCTCCATTGCCATCCATTTTCCTACAAATGACATTTTCATTCTTTATGCCTGAATAATATTCCATTGTGTTTATATACCACATTTCATCAGTTGACAGCTACCTAGGCTATTTCTATAGCTTAATTATTGTGAATTGTGCCCCCATAAATATGGATATGCAGTATCTCTAGTATGTTGACTTCAATTCTTTCAGGAATAATTCCTGATAATTAATAATTATCAGGTGAACCAAATCAAATTTTAGCTTTCAGTTTTTTGAGGAAACTCCATAAAGATTGCTATAGTGGTTATGCCTATTTATATTCTTAACAACAATGTATAATAGTTTTTCTTTTCCTATACTCACAAGCATTTTTTTTAATACTTGATAGCCATTCTGATGGGTTAGACAGAATCTCACAGTAGTTTTCATTTGCATTTCTGAATGGTTAAAGATGTTGGACTTCTTTTCACATAATTATTAACCATCTGTACTTTTTTTAAAGAAGTGTACATTTGCCCATTGTCTTAGCTACTGCACTTCCTTGTGGTTGAGACAAAATGCCTGACATCCACAAGTTAAGGGTTCATTTTAGCTCACAGTTTGTAAAAGTTTCAGTCCATAGTTGACTGGCTCCAAGGCAGGTTGGCATGGCAGAGGAGAAACAGTCCATGGAAGGGAAGGCAGGAAGCAGCAACTCTGCCTTCCCTCTCTCCCTTTATGTTCAACCCAGGCTACCAAAACACTGGTTGGCACTGCCCACACCCAGGGTAAGGCCTCCATTTTTAGTAAATCCACTCAGGCACACCCAGAACCATGCCAATCTAATCAGTGGACTAACCCAGTTCTCCACCCATTATCCAGGATCACACACCCAAGATCCAGCTACTTCCCCAAAGCCCACCTATGAGTGCAGGAGGCTTTGGGGCACATGCAGATTGAAGCAGTAGTACCCATTTATCAATTGCATTGTTTTGTTGTTAGTGGTGGCAATGTATTAACTTTAAATGCTTTATACACTC
>RJWT010020892.1:0-17806 GCA_004365215.1 Cuniculus paca | reverse complement strand
ATGTGTTTTGCACTTGGTTTTATTCCTTTGGCTAAATATGAATAATGACATTGATGAATGACTTTGGAGATCCTTCCTCTTTCCTTTCTTTGCATTTTTAAAGGGTATGTTTCTGGCTTGGGGATCTATTCTGGGATAGTTTTTTGTTCTGTGACAATTAAGATTTATAGTACATACAGCTGGGCACAGTGGTACATGCCTGTAATCCCAGCTACTTGGGAGGCTGAGGGAGGAGGACAGCAAGTTTGAGCACAGCCTGGGCAACTTTGTGAGACCCTGTTACAAAGTAAAAAACAAAAGGGCTGGGGGTGTAATTCAGTGGTAGGAAACTTGCTTAACATGTGTGAGGCCCTGGATTCAATCCCTAGTGCCACACACACACACACACACACACACACACAGACTTATACAGAAAATCTGCAACAAGTACTGGTGTTGGGAGATTGATAAGAGCTTTAGAATCCTGTAGGCTTGGAGAGGGTCTGAGTTCTGCAAGTCACTTTTTGGGGATGTACTATAGGATGAGGAATTCATAGGCACTTGTTAGATCATTATAAGCACATTATTTTGATGGTTCCCAGAAGCAGAAACCAATATTTTTTCCATTTAAATGCTGAAAAGAGTGCTCTGTACCTAAGAAAATTTAATTGAGATATGACTCGTGATAAAATTAATCCTTAAAAATACACAATCCAGGGGTGTCTAGAACATTCATAAAGTTATGCAACTATCATTCTCTAATTCCACAACATTTTTGTCCTCCCCTGCAATACCCATTAATAGTCACTTCCTAGTCCTTCCTGTTTCAGTCTTTGGCAACCACTAATCTGTTTTCTGTCTCTATAGATTTGCTTTTTCTGGACATTTAATATAAATGGAAAAATATAATACATGGCCTTTTGTGTCTGACATCTTTCACGTGGCATGTTTTCAAGGTTCATCCATGCTGAAGCCTGTATCATTAATTCACTCCCTTTTATTGCTGAATAATATTCCATTGTATGGATATGCCACATTGAGTTTAAGTACTCATTGACTGTTGAAGGGCTTGGGTTGCTTCTACTTTTTAGCTCTCATGAATATTGTTGATATGAATATTCATGTACAAGTTTTTGTGCGAACATGTTTTCAATTCCCTTGGGTATATCAAAGAATAGACTTGCTGATTCTTAACATAACTCTGTTTAAGTTTTTGAGGACCCACCAAACTTTTTCGAAGTGGCTGTGCCATTTTACATTCCAATTAGCAGTATGAGAAGTTTCCAATTTCTGTACATCCTTACCGATTCCTTCTTTTCCCTCTCCCATACACTAGGGATTGAACCCGAGGCTTTTACACTGAGTTACACCCCAAACTTCCCCCTTTTAAAATGTTTTAGTTTGAGACAGTCTTATTGAGGAGATGCTGTTTTGCTCGGGCTGGATTTGAACTTTTGATCCTCTTGCTTCAGCCTCCCAGAATGCTGGCTTATAGGCATACACAATCATGCCTAATGTATCAGTCAAGGTTTACTAGAGAAACAGATATAATACAGGATAGACAACTGTATAAGAAATTACAAGATTGGCTTACAATGGTCAGCCACAAAGTTGAAGGAGGAAGCTTGCAGAGGGTGTCTGCACGCTAGAGGTTAAAGGGGGTCCAGCCTGAGGGCTGGAGCTTACTGCAGTGTCCTGTGCAAGTCTGTGTCAGAAGGCCAATGGGTCTACGACCGAACACTAAAGAGTCTACAACGAAGGCTGAAGAATCCTAGGCAGAAGCTGAACAGTCTGTACCAGAAGCCAGGAGACGACGTCCAAGCTGAAGGCGAAGATTGGAGCTCCTCTGAAGAAGCTGCCACCACCAGTCCCTCCTCCTTTGTCTTTTATTGTATGCAGGCTACTCCCCTGGGGTGGATGTAACACTCACACCATCTGCCTGCCCTCCTCTTGCACAGGCTGAGGATGTTACCAACTAGGGGCCCTGGCCCCCTGCAGAATCACTTCTAACCTTCTCAAATTGACACAGTGAACAACATCCTAGAACTGTAACTGCTTCTTCTCTACACACCAGGATGTAGAGCTGCTGAGTTAGTTAAGCATCTAGACTTCTTAAATTGACACAATGTACAAACCATAACACCTAACAATTGTCTTTTTTTTTACTACAACCATCCTAGTAGGTGTGAAGTGGGTTTTCATGGTGGTTTTGATTTCTATTTCCCTCCTAACTTTTGCTTACTAACCATTTAAATATCTTCTTTGAAGAACTAGCTAATCAGATCCTTTGCCTGGTTTTTTGTTGAGTTGCAAGAGTTCTTGATATCTTTTGGATAACAAGTCTTAAATAGGCATATGATTTAAGAATATTGTCTATTCTGTGGTTGTCTTCATTTTTTTTTTTTAAGAGTAGGAGAATTTATTGGAGAAAAGGAATGGGAACTAGGAATGCAGGAATGGGGAACAGAAATAGCTTCTAAGAGACAGGAGGGGTCCTGAATAGCTTGCCCTTCACTTTTGTGATAGTGTCCTCTGAGGCACGATTTTCAAAATTTTTGATAAATCAGTGTATTCGTTACTTGCACGTTTAGTGTCATATCTTAGAAACTACCGCCTAATCCACATTCAAGAACACATCCCTACATTTTCTTCTAAGGATTTTATAGCTTTTGTTCTCATATTTAGATCTTTGGTTCACTTTTACTTTTCGTTTTATGGCGTAAACTCGGGGACATTTAATTTTAACTCAGTATGGCAATACTCACGTGAACCTGGGTCAGTTCTGGAACCTAAGGCTCAGTTTCGTGCTTTGTCAAGGGAGAATAACAAATGGTCCCTAAATCAAAGACAGAGGAAATGCGCGTAAAGCGCTTGGTGCAGCGCTGGAAGCACCCGTAGTGCGGGAGTTGAGTCAGGGCAGGAGCCAGGAGTCAGCTTTCACAGCGGGGACGCTGCAAGGAGGAGCAGCATTTCCAACGCGGGAGCCGGGCGGGGACGCGGGGCTCAGCCCGCCCGGAGGGAGGAAGAGGTCACCGGGCCTGTTTCCAGGTTAGGGCACGGACGCGCGTTCGCCTCTAGGGACTGGGGAAAATTCTGACTCCTGGGGCCCACCTGGGACTACTGACAGGACTCCCGAGCCTGCGGCCCCGAAGCTGCACTTACATCAGCCTCTCTGCAATCACCCTGCGGCTCGCGGCCTCTGGGCGGTCGCGCCTGCAGCGCCCCCTGCGGGCTGCGGAGGGCACCCCGGGGCGCCGGGCTCCAGGCGGCTGCGCGGAAGCGGCTCGCCCGGCCGCGCCCACCGCCGCGAGAGCGGAAGGGGCGGCGCGCGGGTGACCCCGCGCTCCAGGCTGGGCGGCGGCGGCGGCGGAGCGCGGACCTTTCGGCCTGGACACCGCGGGGCGGCTCGAAGGTGCGGCGGGACCGCGGTGTGGGCGCGAGAGCCCGGAAGGGCGGCCGGGGCGTGCTTGCCCCGCGGGCCCCAGGAGCCAAGCCCCGGGATCGGGCGGCTCGGCCCGCCCCTTCCCGGACTGCTGCGGGGATCCCGGCTCCGGCCACTCCTTCCCGGCCCTGGCGCCTCCCTTCCCAGCGGGAAGGGCCCCGGTTCCGGCGCGCCGCCAGGCAGCTGTGCACGCCGGCGGCCCGCAGCGGAGACCGGCGGCGCATCCGAGCCCAGGCCCGGACCGCGCGCTGAGGCCTGGAGGCCGAGGGGGCTCTGCAGGCCCGGGGGAGGCGGGGCTTCCCGCCCTGGCCCAGCGGTTTCCGCTTTGCTACAAACGGATACTAAACTGGATCGCTTGTCTGGTGATGCCAGAATTCACGCTTGGCTCGGTGTCAGCGCTGAAGAGCCCGGGCGTTGTAAATCCAGATCGAGTTCTGTTTTAACTGTGTGACCTTGAGCCAGAAGGGGACCGAAGCTCATTTGTCTCATTTGTGTGATGGTGTGGTTGTAGGGACCTAGCAACAGTTAACGCATCGAAGGTACTTAGCACGAAACCTGACACAGCAGTAGCCGCTTGTTGCTGTCGTTAGTATTCTGGTGTCCCACACAGCATTCTCTTTCTAGTGGGACGTGGCGCGGTGCTCGCTGCACCCTCTGCTTCTGGTGCCCGGTGCTAACGCGCTGGAGTTTCACCACCGTTGGTTACAATTTTTCCAGTGTCTAGTGCTAGCTAAGAATGATACACAGTTGACACTTGGTCCTTGTCTGAGGAATTCATGCAGGCTAGTAGGAAAGGAAGTGTAAGTTCATAAACTACTGTAATGCAATGTGTGGCATGTGATGTAATAGGGCATTAAGAGTTCGGCTGGATATTAAAGAAAGACATGACACGTCTAATTGGAAAGTGCTAAGTAACAAGAGCCTTGGAGGTGAGCTTCAGAGACGGGGTTGCATTCGAAGGAAATGCAGGGTAGCCGGCTGAATTAAGCACTGTGGGCTTCTGGCAGCTTCAGAACTGGGGTCTGATGTGTGACCCATCATGAGGAACCGTTGAAGAGATACTTCGCAGAGTACCGGTTCGCAGCCCAGGCTCTGCCTGTGAGCCCTGGAAACTGCAGGCCTGACTTAATTGCTCTGGGGTGTGGCCTGGGGATGGGGATTTTAAAAAGCCTCAGGAGATCCTAATGGGCTGGCAAGGTGGAGACAGCTAACCTAAAAGCCTAAGTTCTATAGATTAATCTCTTATACTTTGCCTAAGTGTTTTAAAAGATGTAAAAAGCTTAATCCTGTTATCACCCCCACACGCTACCACCTGGTAAAACTTGGAGATCAAGGTCATGTAATGGTTGAAGACCAGGGTAGGGTTGCAAATGTGAAGGGTTCTAGTACAGTACAAGGAGGTGCTTGATAAATGTGAATTGATTTTGAATATCATTCTTAGCTTATTTTGGAGCCACGTATCTGAGAATCTAGTTTAAATATTATGGTTTCATATAATATTTTCATTTAATTTCAAGATATTCATGGGACTTTGGGTAACCTATTCGTGGACCACACATCCCTTAGCTCATGAAACCCAGTTTAGAAGTCTGGTTCTAGCTGGATGTGGCAGCAGCACATGCCTGGGAGGCTGAGGCAGGAGAATCACCGCAAATTCTAGGCCAACCTGGGCTACATAGTGAGTTCAAGGCCAGCCTAAATTACATAGTGAGATGCTGTCTCAAAAACAGCAATGGAAGTCTGGTTCTAAAACATTTAGAATAAAACTTTAAGTTTGTGTTTTTAAAACTTAAAAGTATGTGTATTCGTGTTATGTTTTAAAATATGTTCCTGGTCTGGGGATGTAGCGTGCCTAGCATGCATAAGGCCCTGGGTTCAACCCCCAGCACTACCCAAAAAATAAAGAAAGAAAGTAAAAAATCCTTCTATCAAAGTTAATCTAACCTTGACTACCTCTGGCAAGGTTAATTTATGAGCATGATAGAGGAAAACCGGAGGCGCATGGGCAATGAAAGAATACACGAAGAAGAGGAAAAAAACCACACTGAAGGTGTTTGTCGTGGTGTGGCGCATCCTGTCTTTGCATGTGACACTGGTGTCCCTCCCCAGGCTGAGGCAGTCAGATAAGGCCCCTGTTGTGGCAGGGAACATGCCGTGTGCCCCTTTAGTCACACAATTCATTCTGCCCTATGAGAGTAATATCCATATGCAGCCGTAGATAAGGATTGGCCGTGTGTTAGAATGTGTGTGACTTATGTGTTAATAATGGAAATTTGGAATTTAAATTTCATATTTCTTTTCTGCAGATGGCAGGATTTTCACAGTGTACCCCACAGTGAGCCCCACATCTTGGCGTCCTATCCAGCTTCAGCAGTCTGGGCTCCACTGGCTAGAGAATGAATGGGATTTGCACAAATTACGAACGGAACTGAAATACAGACTGCAGTGTTGATATCCTTTCCTTCTGGTTGCTATTAACAGGTACTAACTGACCTCAAATAGAACATGTCCCTGTGCCTCAGGGACACAGCTTAAGCAGAGCCATTGGCATTGCTGGGAGAAAAAACAGTTTTTAGAAAATGGAATCATTTTAAATGGATTTGTTTAATTTTTATGTTACCTTTCGTAATAAGAAAACTGTTACATCCTAACCTTTCAGTTTTGTACCTTTCAATTTTTAAAAAAGTTTGAAGTTGCCATGGGAGCAACTGCAGTTACACCCAACATTTTAATTAACAGAGTGGTAATTTTTTTTATTGATTGCTACGGATTTTCATTACCTATTTTCCCCCTTTGAAATTATCTGAAATCGTGCTGTATCTTTCAGTCATCACAATAGAAAAGGCATTGATTTATGCTTTTAATTGTAGGATATTTTGATTGTGTTACCTGAAATAATAGTAACTCATAAAATTAATGGCTTTGTACATTTGAGAAAATCTGATGTTCCTTCAAAATTTTGATATTGCTTTGTTGCTCACTTAGTTATCTTACTTTCTTGTGTGGTATTGTGCCTGTAACATCCTCTAAAACAGGATTTTCTCAATTGGGAACAATTGTGCTGCCCATCTAGACTTATTTTGTAGTCTAGATGTTTAACAAACTCTTTGGAAGGGGCCACAATTGGCATCGAATGAGCAGAAGCCAGGGGATTCTGATAAACACCCTTCCACGCCCAACATAGTCCCCCCCATATCAAAAATTTAAGTTGTATATCAGATTACTTCCATTTTTTTTGCAGGTAAGCTGCTTTTCTAAGTCCGGTGGACTAGTCAAAGTAGTTTGTGATTTGTCCTCTTTAAAAAAATTTTTTAAATTGTGCTTTGTTTCTGAATCAATCATTCATAATACGTAATTGATAAAATCAGCAAATAATAGCACCACAACCACCCTTTTTTGAGACCATTTCAGCTGGGCCTGGTGGCGCATGCCTGTAATCCCAGCACTCGGGAGGCTAAGGCAGAAGGACTATTCCAGACCAGCCTGGGCTACAAAGTGAGCCCAAGGCCAGCCTGAGCTGCATAGCTCAACCCTGTCTCAAAAAGACAAAAAAAAGAAAGAAAGAAAAGAAAGAAAAAAGAAACTACTGCAGTGCTGATAGAACGGTAGGCATGGCTGTTGGTTTTAGTTTAGCAGAAACTTGATATTAATTCCTTGGAGTTGTGAGGAATGTTTATTTTATGTATCATTAAACTTTCCCCAGCCCTGCATTTTTCTCTTCTTAACTGATTCAAATGATTATTTTCAATTCCTCAGAAAAGTAAATGTCGTCAGAAGACCGAGAAGCTCAGGAGGATGAATTGTTGGCACTGGCAAGTATTTATGATGGAGACGAATTTAGAAAAGCAGAATCTGTCCAAGGTGGAGAAACCAGGATCTATTTGGATTTGCCACAAAATTTCAAGATATTTGTGAACGGTTAGTTGATAATATTTTCTTACATAGATTTTTTTTCCTTAATATTTTTAATTTTTTAGTGTATTCTAAACTATGTGCCATTTTATGTTTATAGGCATTAGTGGTAGATGATGTTATTACAGATTTTGTGTTTGCTTTAAAAGAAATTAGAATAAGAGGTAATAGTTTGCAATTTAATTCTACCTTTTTAACCACTGAATTTGGGTGTTTCTCTCTTGTTTTGTTTTGTTTTGTTTTGTTTTGTTTTGTTTTGTTTTTTTGAGAGAAGGTCTCCCTATGTGGTCAGTCTGGCCTTGAACCCATTGTGTGGCCCACTCTGGCCTCCCGAGTGCTGGGATTACAGGCATGTACCACTCACCTGGCTTCTTGCATATTTTATGCATCCTGTCTTCTAACAAGAATTTATCAGCCATGAGTTATCCATAGTTGAGAGAGGATAATCAAAGAGAAAATGAAATTCATCTGTGAAAACGCTTGGGGCACTTTAAAGTACAATGGTGGTTGTCAGTACTGTTTGATTTCCAGAATCATTTCCGCTACCATAAACAAGTAGCACATAGTGTTACTCTGTGACTTTTTGCTTCAGTGAAAACAAAACTTTTGATGTATTCAGGAAGACCTTGATACAACCTTTTTCACAATGTTTCTACTCTAGAGGCTTTGAGTAAAGAACACAAACATTTAAATGAAGCTGAATGTGAAAGTGTATACTGTATCTTGTCCTCAAGCCTGAGATCATTGCATTGGCACAAATTTCTTTCACTATGATTCATGGGTAGTTGGCACATGTTGGTCAAAGTAAATTATGGTTGGTTGCTTGATAGAGATAAACATCCTTTTTTCTTGTGTTCTTTTTTGTTTTGTTTAGTTTTGTTGGTACCAGGGATCGAACTCATGACCTCGCGCTTGCCAAGCAGGCGCTGTGCTGCTGAGCTAAGTCCCCGGCCCAAATGTCCTTTTTTCTAGGCTGTATCTTTTAATCACCTACTGTAAACCAACAACAAAATAAACATTGTATATTACTTAGTCATTAGTGTCAGGAATTGTACTGAGAAGTGTGTACTGGAATACAATGTGTGGGCCAGGGATATAGCTCAGGGGCACAGTGCCTGCCTGGCAATCACAAGGTCCCTAAGTTCGATTCCTGGTACTGGGAAAAAAAAAAAAAAAAAGGACATTGTGTGTGCAGATTTTTCCGGAATTAGTTATTTTTTGTTTTTTAGTTTTTTTTCTTAAGATGGTGGCTATGAAGTTAAAATTAGGGATTAGAGGGTGCTTTGGGGGAGGGTTTTATTCCCTCAACTAAAGCATTCTTTTTTGAGAGCATCACTCACTGTTAATGGACACTCAAGGGTTGACCAGCTGATCCTTTCTAATCTTTGTTTTCGGTTCAGGCAATTCAAATGAGTGTCTCCAGAATAGTGGCTTTGAATACACCATTTGCTTTCTGCCTCCACTTGTGCTGAACTTTGAACTGCCACCAGATTATCCATCTTCCTCCCCACCTTCATTCACACTTAGTGGCAAATGGCTGTCACCAACTCAGGTAGACCCAAACCTTAATTTCTCCTATCCATTTTTAGAAATTTAAAAAATCATCTTTAATTGAAGACTACCTTGATCTTAAATTCACTGCATGAAAAACAAATGATTTTGATTTTGTAATTTTTCCCCTTGCCTTCATGAGTTCTAATGTTACTGAATTGAGGATGTTTGTTGATCTAAAACGAATGGCAGTCACTGAATGATTAATCCTTATGATTGAGCTATGAATTGTAATAGGAGTAATTTTCAATGAAGTATATTGTTTCTTGTCTTATTGTTTATTTTCCCATTTAATTCCTTAGATGTTGATACTTTTCCCCCTTACTTTCTTATCCATTCCTTAAATAAGAGATTTAATTGTAATTAGGACGGAATTGAGCTAATGGAGCTTTAATAAGCAGATTTCCTGAGTAAATATAAGTACTTTTCTTCATAAAAATGCACATATTAATAACAAATAATTGTTGATTGTTGCCACTTAGAATTAAATATACACAGAAGTATGTACAGTTCTTATAGATATTTCATTAAGATTTACGACCTTCAGCTGGGTATACTGGCGCACGCCTGTAATCCCAGTACTTGGGAGGCTGAGGCAGGAGGATCATTGCAAGTTCGAGACCAGACTGGGCTGCATAGTGAGTCCAAGGCCAGCCTGACCTGCCTAGTGAAACCCTGTCTCAAAAAAACCCCAAATAAATCAATTAATAAATAAGATTTGTGACCTTGTATTGAAAGCCTTCATTCCCTCTAGATTGTGTACCTCTAGGTTATATACTAGGTTATATATACTACTAGAACACCCTCAACTATTTTTTATTTTATTTTTAAATAGCATGTAATAATCATGAATATTTATGCAGTACAGTGTGGTTTCAACAAATATATATAGCGTGTACAGGTCAAAGGGTCAAATGAGGGTGATTAGCATTTCTGTCTCCTTATTCATACTTGGAGCCTTCAGCTGTCTCTCTTCAACTTCAGCTCTTGATTGAGACATAAACAGGACTTGAAGCTAATAGGAAGTATTCTGGGATGCGATAGATCGATAACAGCTACTATTCTAGAAGCCATAAGGAAGATTGATAGGCTGAGTATACTAAGACAAGTTGTATTGAGTGACTGACCTCAAGGAATAGCTCATTGTTTTTACGTTTTATATAGATATATATTTTTTAAAATATATTTTTTATGTTTTCCTTTTAATTCACATAGTTTTTATTCTCCTATTTACTAATCTTTTATTTTTTTTTATTTTTTGCGGTGCTGGGGATTGAACTCATGACCTCGCGCTTGCCAGGCAGGTGCTTATGCCACTAAGCTAGATCCCCGGCCCTTTTACTAATCTTTTAAGTGAGTGTGTTTTTCCATAATTGACCTTGTTTTTGAGAGAAAAACTTTTAAAAAAGATAATGCATGTAGAATAAAAAGGAATATTACTTTATGTTGTGTTGTCTCTGCTAACAGGTGTAAGATGGTGCATTACTTGCTCAGGAATATCAAGACCGTTTGAAGTTTTCTTTTCCTTTTTGCTAGTGTTGAGGATTGAGCCCAGGACCTCACATGTGCTAGCCAAGTGTTCCATCGCTGAGTTTTTTTAAATTTTGAGACAGAATCTCACAGATTTGCCCAGGCTGGCCTTGAATGTGTGTCTTAGCTTCCTGAGTAGCTGGCATTACAGGTGTGCACCACTGCATCCTAAGATTGTTTGACATTTAGGTCACTGATAGTTGGCTAAAGTTTTATAGTCCCATTTCTGTGAGTGCTCTTGATACTTTACCACACATGTGTGCGTGTACGTGTAAGCAACAAATGCAGGTCGGATTAACTGGATATGTGATTATATTTCAGATTCTAGAATCTACTTAATGCTGGCTTTTGGGGGTTTATGTGGAAGCTTATGTTGTTTATTATTTTATGTTTTACAGCTAAAATTAGTAGGCTTATTTATCAGATAAATTCTTATGCTCTTTTATGTTCTTTCATTTTTTTTTTCATTGCTTTTTGTTACTGCATCCTGACTCCATGACTTGTGAATTGCCCCTGTTGATAGTGAAACTGACGCATGGACCTGTCCCCTGAACTGGGGTGGGTAGATAGGATTTAGGACGTGGATTTAGTTGTCTGGTATTTGCTGTGCTTCCTCCCCTAGTGTGCATACACACTTAGTATCTCTCTTGCTCTTTTCCTCTCTCTTCCCCTCGGCCTTTAACCTTTGTGTGTGTTTCCCTGCTGCCTCTTGGGAAGGGGCTGGAGAAGAGATGGAGGAGAATGGCTTCGCTGTTGGACCTGGTGGTTCACAGAGCACGCTGAGATTCTCTTCTAAGCATTTGTTACATTTTACAGATTTTAGCAGGTTTCTCAAAAGCATGGTTGATATATGCCTTCTTAAGCAAATCTGAAAAAAGCATTAGTTGTCTAATCGTGTTAATAAGTCTGAGTTAGTGCCTCTGCAGTGTTTAGTCAGTAGCACTGTGCAGAGCAAGGATTATAGAAAATGTGGCCTTTTTTCGCTTGTTACTTAAATTTACAAATTTCTTTGCCATCTGAAAGACTTATTTTTGGTTATTTACCTAAAACAAAAAAAGCAGTTTATAATTCGTGAGCTCTGTTACACATATTCTACATTTGTAATGGAAAATCCTCTTACTTTGCCTTTCAAATGGCAAAGATCTCTTTTATTTATATCATTTACTTATTTTTTTTTTATGGTCCTGGGTATTAAAGTCAGGGCCTTTGCACTGAGCTATACCTCCTCTTTATTTAAAAATTAGAGACAGGGTCTTGCTGAAATTGCCCAGGCTGGGCTTGAACTCTCAATCCTTCCTGCTGGGATTACAGGCACACACCACCACAGCCTGCTGACTAGACCACTTTTAAAGAGGAAATGTCAATATAGTTTAACTTTGGTCACTTAGTTTAGGAAGTGTGACCTTTCTTCTTGGTAGCCAAACCGTGTTGAGGGCTTGTAATTATGTTCAGATTCAGTATCAGTCTGCTTCCATCTATTAACTAGGATCTGACATGAGCCCACATTGCGTGATTGAAAAGTAGCTGGTATATCTGAAAAACAAGGATTCTGAAGTTGAATTCTGCTAGTGATTCCTTCAGATGAGTTGGCTTTTTGATAGGATTGAAAGAATTAATTTTAAAATTTGGATGACATTTTAATTTTTAAATTTAAAATTTTAATTTAATACCTAAAAGCATAAGGGTATACATATCTATAGGGTACATGGAGTCTGTGATGCTTCAATACATGTGCTGTATATATTGTCTAATATTTTAATCATTGTAAACACCTACTCACCTTTATCATTTCTTTTTTTCTTTTCTTTTTTTTTGAGACAGGGTCTCGCTGTGCAGTTCAGGCTGGCCTTGGGCTCACTTTAGCCCAGGCTGGTCTGGAACTTGCAACGATCCTCCTGCCTCAGCCTCCCGAGTGCTGGGATTACAGGAGTGTGCCACCATGCCTGGCTATCATTTCTTTATAGTAAAAACATTCAAACTCTTTTTTTCTCTTTTAGCTTTTTGAAATATGCAGTACATTACTGTTATCTGTGGTCACCTTACTGGGCAGTAGCGTGCTATAATTACTTGCTCCTGTCTAACTCGGTGCCCACTGATGAACCTGCCACTGTTCTTCCTTCTCCCAGATTCTGGGAGTTTCTGTTCTCCTCCGAATGTCTGTAAGATGATTATGAGTGACATGATGCAGTAGTTACTCTTTTTGTGCCTGGCTCATTTCACTTAACATAATGATCTTCAGTTCCATCCATGTTATGTTGTAGATGATAGGATTTTGTCCTTTTTATGGCTGAATGGTATTCTGCTGTGTCATGTACTACATTTTCCATTCATCCTTAAATAAACATTTAGGTTGTTTCCATTTCTTACTGCAGTAAACGTGGGAGTGCAGATTTTTTTTTTGACTTAGTGATTATATTTTCTATGGATATGTACCTAGTAATGGAATGACAGGATCATACTGTAGTTGTATTTTTAATTTTTTTTTTTTCCGGCACCAGGGATCAAACTCACGAACTTGCACTTGCCAGGCAGGCGCTTAGGCTGCTGAGCTAAATCCCCAGCCATTGTCTTTTTGAGACAGGGTCTTGCTATGCGATTCAGGCTGGCCTTGAGCTCACTTTATAGCCCAGGCTGGTCTTGAACTCACAGTGATTCTCCTGCCTCAGCCTCCCGAGTGCTGGGATTATAGGCATGGGCCACCAGGCCTGGCTTGTATTTTTAATTTTATGGGAAACTTCTGTACTGTTTTCCGTAATACCTATGGTGATTTTACATTCCCACCAATACTTGCCTTTTCTCTACATCATTACCTTGCCAGCACTTGTTTTTGATTGTAGCCACTCTTACTGGAGTGAGCTGATATCTCACTGTGTGTTTTAATTTGCGTAGTCCTAATAAGCAAGGTTGAGCATTGTTTCATGTACCTTGTGGGCCATGTGTATGTCTTGAGAAATGTCTATTTAGGTCTGTGAAGGTGGGGCTAAAAACGAGGGTCTCGAGGATGCTATGCAAGGACTTTGTCTCTAAGCCACACATCCCAGCCCTTACTGCTTTATTTTTTTCTTGCTAGTGAGCTCTGGAAGTCCCTTAGATAGTCTAGTTAGCAAACCCCTTGTCAGATGTGTATGTTGCAGATATTTTCTCTCATTCTGTAGGTTGTGTCTGAACTGTGTTGCTTCCATTGCATGCAGAAGATTTGTTAATTTGATGCAGACCTTTTCGTTTATATTTGCTTGTGTTTTCTGTGGTTTTAGAATCTTGTCCAAAAAGTTCATGCCCATTCCAGTGTTTCAAAGCGTTTCTACTTCTATAGTTACGTAGTTTCAGGTTTTACATTTAAATTTTTAATTCAAATTGATTTTTGTAACTGATGAAAAACAAAGGGTATAATGTCATTATTCCAGATGTGGATATCCAATTTTCCAAACACTATTTACTGAAAATACTTCTCTTTCCCAGATCACTTTATGGCTGAATTGATTTTTTTTTTTAAAATGTATGTATGCTTTTTGTGGTACTGGGGATCAAACCTAAGGCCTCATTCATGGTAGGCAAGTATTCTATCACTGAGCTACATCCATAGCCCTTGATGGTAATTTTAAAATGTTGTCTAATCATTATTCTAGGGTACCTACAGAGCTAGGCCTCCTGAGGGAAGAGATAAAATTCATTCTAGAGGTAGATCTTGGCCACGCATGGTGGTATACACCTGTTATGCCAGCACTCGGGAGGCTGAAGCAGGAGGATTGCTGCAAGTTCAAGGCCAGCCTGGGCTACACAGTGAGTTCAAGTCCAGCCTGAACTACTTAGTGAGATCATGTCTCAAAACACCAAAAATAAGTAAATAAATAAAGAGGTAGATCTCTTTCTCCAACATGAGCTATAGAACCAAGATAGGAAAACAAAACAAATGAACAGAAAACATTCTCCATTTTGAAGACTTGCATGTAAATATTTCTATGTCTTATGGAGTTTTTCCATTATTCCTGTTTTTGTGGTACTTCTTGTATTCTGTGGTTTGTGTTGCTGAGTAGTCTGTAAAGTCCTTTGGTGCGATTGTCGGTTATGTTTTATAGCAGTTTAGAGCCCATACACTAGGGTGTTAAGTGTAAGGGGCTAATTTAACAAGTTTCAAAGATTGGAAGGGAGATGAGTTCAGAGCTTCTGTCTTTCCAAACTCACAGTACCTTTGTGTGCTTTTTCCTAGCTCTCTGCTCTGTGCAAGCACTTAGACAACCTGTGGGAAGAGCACCGAGGCAGCGTGGTCCTCTTTGCCTGGATGCAGTTTCTTAAAGAAGAGACCTTAGCATATCTGAATATTGTCTCTCCTTTTGAGCTCAAGATGGGTTCTCAGAAAAAAGCGCAGAGGAGGACAGCTCCAGCCTCTCCTGGCACAGAGGTAGATTTTGGAGGAGCTGTTGCATCTGATGCAGACCAAGAGGAAGTAGTGGATGAGAGAGCTGTGCAGGATGTGGAATCATTGTCAAGCCTAATCCAGGAAATCTTGGACTTTGATCAAGCTCAGCAGATGAAATGTTTTAATAGTAAATTATTCCTGTGCAATATCTGCTTCTGTGAGAAACTGGGTAGTGAGTGCATGTACTTCTTGGAGTGCAGGCACGTGTACTGCAAAGCTTGTCTGAAGGACTACTTTGAAATCCAGATCAAAGATGGCCAAGTTCAGTGTCTCAGCTGCCCAGAACCAAAGTGCACTTCAGTGGCCACTCCTGGTCAGGTAATTTACTCTGTGAAGGATTGCCTCCTGTTCTCTCTCACAAAGAGAGATGTCTTCTCTGGAATTTCCTTGACAGGGCTCATAGGGCAGTCTAAAATCTTAGAGCCAGCTTACAAGTTGTTTCACCATACCCATTAGTAATGCTGTAGCCAGGTGGTGCACATCTGCGGTCCCAGCACTTCGGAAGGCTGAGGTAAGAGGATCACAAGTTTGAGCTCAGCCTGGGGCAGCTTAGTGGGACTGTGTCTCATAACGAAAAAGATGAGACGTGCTGGCGATGTAGCTCAGTGCCAGGGCCACGGGTTGAATCCCTACTGCCACTGGGAGGGAAAAATGGTTTTTATCATTTAACCAAGTATAAATGCCTCCTTTGGTGGTCTCGAAGGAGTGATAAAAATTTAATTATGAAATCTAATGAGTTACTTTGTATCTGTTAGCATAAGTACTGACTACTTGTTTTTAATTTTTATTTAAGTCAACTTTATCAAGGCATGATTTTGCTTACAATAAACTATACCCATTTAATTTATATAGTTTGCTTAGTTTGACAAATGTGTAGACCTATGCAACTACTAGTCAGTCACCAGGCATGTCCAGCCTCTGCTTGCTGGGTTTTTTTCCTTCTCTTGTTGATGTTATAATAAGCATTAAAAAGGAAGTTTTTAGGCAGGTGTGGTGGTGCATGCCTGTAATCCCAGCACTCAGGAGGGATCATCAAGACCAAGGCCAGCCTGGGCTACATAGTGAGTACAAGTCCAGCTTAAACTGCATAGTGAGAGCCTGTCTCAAAAATAAAGGAATATATGTGGCTCAAGATGATTTCTCTTTGCCAGGCATGGTGACTCACGCCTGTAATCCCAGCACTCAGGAGGCTGAGACAGGAGGATCGCTGCAAGTTTGAGACCGGTCTGGGCTACAAAGTGAGCTCAAGGCCAGCCCGAATTGCATAGTGAAACCTTGTCTCAAAAAGCAAGGGCTGGGGATTTAGCTCAGTGGCGTAAGCACCTGCCTGACAAGCGTGAGGTCATGAGTTCGACAGCTGGTGCCAAAAAGAAAAGATGATTTCTGTTCACTCAAAAAACTGGTTGGCCACAGGATGGACATGAATATTCTGGTACTTAGTTTGATTCTGAAGTGAGCTAAGGGTTTTAATTTCTGAACCATCTGGTTTATACCAGCATCCTAAGACTTTTGAGGATCAGAACTGGTTGGGAAGTCATCAGATCTATGATGTTTTGGATCTCTCTCCAGGTCAAAGAGCTCGTGGAAGCAGAGTTATTTGCCCGGTATGACCGCCTTCTCCTCCAGTCCACCTTGGACCTGATGGCAGATGTGGTGTACTGCCCCCGCCCCTGCTGCCGGCTGCCTGTGATGCAGGAGCCTGGCTGCACCATGGCCATCTGCTCCAGCTGCAATTTTGCCTTCTGTACCTTGTGCAAATTGACCTACCACGGGGTCTCTCCATGTAAGGTAACTGCAGGTATGCTGTAACTGTGTGAACTCAAATGCCCTATCCTTTCCTCTTCCCTTGACAAAGACTTCAGTAGATACTTTTGTGGCATTTACTATCCTGGGCTCTTGGGATACAAATTCTCTGTCCTCATGGAACACACACACTAGGGGAGGTGACTGGCAAACAAAATAAGTGAGGATATTAGGTGGTAATAAGTGCTGGCGCATACCTGTAATCCCAGCACTTGGGAGGCTGAGGCAGGAGGATTACTGTGAGTTCAAGGCCAGCCTGGGCTACACAGTGAGTTCAACCCAGCTTGAACTGCATAGAGGAACCCCATTTCAAAAAGACAAAAACAAAACAAAACAAAACAAAACAAAAACAGTTACAGTGATACCAGTCTATTACAAGGTAAACAGTCAAGTTGAGAAACATTGATTGGAATTTCAGAGTATTTAGGCTTGAACTTCTTGTCTTTATTTTTTTCTGATTCATTTGACTATGTTTTTCAGAAGTATTGATCCTTCACAGATTGGGGGTAAAATACGGTTTTTCACCATAATTTGAGAAACAGTAGCTAATACATTTAAAATGTAAAATGGTAACATCATTGTAATAGTTCCTAATCGCTAATGTTAGCAGAGTGTCCTTATTTCCAAGAAAGTACCTAGAAGAAGAGAAGGAGCAAAAAATTCCAGTTGCCTACGGCAGTCTTGCAGAGAATAAGAGCAGTTGTAGTTCAAGTCATATTGAAGTGTAAAATAAGCCCTTGCTTCTGTAACTTTATGGTTGAGAGACTGTGGTACAGTTCAGGTGCGTCACAGCATTCAGAGAAGAAATGGAAGATACGCTAGGGGCTTCAGCAAAATTAGAAACCTCACTTTGTCTTTTTATAGAATAGATATTATCATATAAAATATGAACTGCCAAGAATTGTATTGAGAACATTTTAGAGCAGTAACTTTTGTCCTTAAGATGTGTAGGAGCGCAAAAATGCTTTGAATTATTAGATAAAAATTACAGTATTAAAAAGATCTTTGATACATCATATGGGGTGACAGAACGTTGGGAACGCAGAAAGCAGTAAGAATGGACAGGTGAAGGGAAAAAGTGTAGGTAAGATTCTGCATCAGATAATGTCCTTTGCTTAAAAGGGAGATAAGCCTCTAAGTAACAAGGGAAAATTAGACTAAAAGTGTTGAGA